>CAUYON010111296.1:0-25269 GCA_963573935.1 Arctocebus calabarensis | reverse complement strand
AGACAGAGCCTCAAGCTGTCACCCTGGATAGAGAGCTGTGGCATCACAGCTCACAGCAACCTCCAATTCCTGGGCTCAAGCGAGTCTCTTGCCTCCACCTCCCAAGTAGCTGGGACTACAGGCATTCGTCACAATGCCCAGCTATTTTTTGGTTGCAGCCGTCATTGTTGTTTGGCAGCCCAGGCTGGATTTGAACCCGCCAGCTCAGGTGTACGTGGCTGGCGCCTTAGCCGGTTGAGCCACAGGCGCCGAGCCTGTAGTGAATATTTTAAACCCCGAGTACATTACATTATCTTTTACGATTACATACATACATGCTAGGATTAAAGATGTGAATAAATGACTAAATGACTGAATTCTTTTTAAAAGTGCTTTAATGTTTCCAATTTGGGAAATAATTGTCTACCATAACAAAAAAAAAAATGGTTTTCACATTAGCCAAACCTAGTTTTATGTTACTATAGGATTACACAGAAGCTGAGAATAAATTTCTGGTGATGAAGATGGTGATCCAAGAAAATGAAATTTGTGAAAACTTTATGTGTTTAGTTTATTTTGGACGTGGCTTACTTCGATGTGCTCAGAAGAGGTAAGGATTTTAATTAATGAGTAGATCTTGTCAACTTTTAGCATTGTGAAATAGGAATTAATTGCAAATAGCATACCAGGGATCTTGACATTTGTGCTCTGCTGGTTTGTTCTTTTTTTCTTTATCCATTTCTATAGATAATAATTTCTTTAATGTATTTGAGAACTTTGAGTATCAAACTTAACAGGCAGTGGCAATAGAGGCAGTCTAGCACTGACATTGAGAACATAGGCTTTGGAGTCTGACAGACTGGATTCAGATGCATTTTCTACCGTTTACCCTGGGAAACTTAATGTTGTTAGGCTTTGTATTTTTTTCTTATCTCTAGAATGGAACTCATAATCGTGTTTACCCCATAAGGATGTTGTAGGTAATTAGCACAGTACCCAGGACACACACAAAAATACTATACTTAATAAAGAAATGATGGTTGTAGTTATTAATACTATCATTACTGACTTGGAATAGTTTGTTAAGATGTAAATGAGCTCATGAAGAGTTGAAAGGGTCCAAATGCTGAGTTCAGGGAGTATTGAGTGCTACATAGTATTTTAAGAAAGTGAAATTGTACAGAGGAGCCTACATGGATTATCTTTCTGCTTCCTATGTGGAGATGCTTTACCATTTGTAGCATCATTCATTCCCTTCATTTATTGATTATCTGTCGTATTCCTGAGACTGTTAGTTCTTGGGGATACAAAACCTAACATGGTTTACAAAAAAGACAGTTCCTGGCTTCAGGTAACTGACAGTATAGTGAAGGTTGAATATTGTAATCAAATAATCAATCATGAAATAATCATGAAATATGATAAAGATTTATGAAGGCAAATAGAGTAAATAGTCAAAGGCTTTTCTAGAGTTTCCGTCTGGTTCTGAGAATCAGAAATCTTCCTGAAGAAATAGTGTTTGGTTGAGATCTGAAGGATGAATTAGGAAAATTTTACTTGGGCAAACTTAGGAAGGATTACTACTGGGCCAATCTGTAGGATCCTTAAAAGTATCACCTGTGTGGTATCACCTGATTGTATATTTTCCCTCCTATCTTCTGGCAATAACTGTTTTTAGCTAGGTTATTTAGAAGCCTTCTTACTTTCTTTTCACTAGGTCTGATTGGCAAGATGCCATCAATGTAGTGAATTAGCATAATGCTTTGCAGAATTTCAAGATGATCAAAATCACTTAGTCTATAGTTGTGACAAAGTAAGAGATTTAATATAACCTGAGATAGGACAGAGAATATATACTTGCTGTCCTTCAGATGTGAAAACTACTTTTTATTCTCTTTACTGATGCACTGTAGGAAATCAGTTTTCCCCTAGAAAGCCCAGTTGAATGGCAGCATCATTACTTTCATTCCTGGACTATGGAGGACAACCACCAGTGAGCTTGTCAAAGACATTGGGTACCCTTCTTAGTCTATATTTCTTACTGCATTAATGAATGGAGTGTCCTCTGAGCCTTTCTAGGAACATTGTCTAGTGATAGGTTCTGCCTTTTTATATAGTAAATCCACTCTTACATTCTCACCTTCCTGAGCCTTCTGACTCTTTTAATACTCTACCAAGAAAATGTCAACATTTCAATCTCACTTACTACAGACCAGTGTATTTCTACCTTTCTTTTTTTTTTTTTTTTTTTATCTCACAGCACATTGGAACCTCACAGCACATTGGAAAAGTTATAAAACTTTTGTGGCACACTTTAATTATGTTGATTAAAAAGAAGAGTAGAGAAAAGAATATGCTTGCTGTGCTTTGACTTCTTTTGAAAATAATTAATGATCTTATGTTAGGTCTGGCTTCAGATGTTTTTGCTAAGAAAGTAAATTTTTAATTACTAGAGAGTTGTCCTATGTCAATACACACTTCCTTGTCCAGCTTTGTATTATATTTACTCTCATTTTCAGCACTCTTAAGATCCATTTCCACTAATGTCCTTGTCAATACATGCTAGTCAGATTCTGTAATTCTTATAGTGAATAAGCTTTTTTTCCTGGATAGTGATTCTGGTTGCCCACCTGAACTCTTATACCTGATCCTAAATTTTTTGGTATGAAGGCAGTGAGTGGAGAGGTAGGGGAGGATCTTGAGGTGGAAGGGCGTTCTCTTTTGACACATACATCTCAGATGGTATTTTTGTGTGATCTCTAAGTCAAGAGAAGCTGTTCCCTATAGTAAAGAAGATGTCTTTAAGCTAAAGGGCTGAAGGGGAATTGAAGGATTCACCTAAGTATCCACATGTCAGATCTCAGAGCCTACTTTTTCCCTATTAAAGCCCTGATTTTAGCAGAGTAGTTTTATTGAGGCTGTGCTTTTTGTCTCCTGTGTTGTTGTTCTACCTTTAAGACTAAATCATTGACTTCGTTTTGAACATAATCTTCCCATGTCTAGAGGAGGTAAAGGTTCCTTAAATGTTAACCATTGAAGCCTTTTAGCTTTCACAGTGTCCTGAGTGTATAGTATTAGTCTTATTGAGGCTGTGTATTCAGTCTCATTTGCACTTTGTTCCACCTTATTATTAAATTTGGGACTTATTTTCAGTACAGATTGTTTTTATGGCTATAGGAGATGAGAGTCTCTTGATACACTGCCATTAGAGGCCTTCTGGCTTTCATAGTGTGTCCTGAGTTAATAGTTGGCTGACCTGTGCCTATCATTCTCTTTCTTTAAGGCCTCCAAGACAGTTAACAAAAGCCAACCAACTCTACAGTCCCTTTAATTACCATGGCCCCCATACTGTTCAAGCTTGAGCTACTACATAATCTATTGCCTCCCCTTCCACCTGTATTTCATCCCAATCTACCACAGGTGAGAGTCCTAGTATTTGTATTTCTATAGCATGCCAGAGGTTATCACCACCCTACTTACCACAAAAGAAAAAAAAAAAAAAAGACTTGGCATTTGTTGATAATCCATCCAGTTCTACAGTCTCATTCAAACTAACTTTATTTTTTAAATACCTTGCAGATATAATGGAGGATTGCTAGAATTTCATAAAAGCTTACAAGAAATTGGAGATACAAATGACCACTGGTTTGATGTAGATCCTACAGAAGATGAAGATTTACCTACAACTTTTAAGGTAAGAAATTATTTCAGAATGACATTTCATTTGTGACTAATCAGAATCATCTTTGATAAAGTATGAACCAACTAAGTCATACTCTATATAGCAAGCATATTCTTTTATTGGCAATTAGCGATTTTATATAAGAAATAGCCTTGATTGTATTACCTAGTGTATAACGTGAGTATGACTGAACAAGGGGAGAAAACTGAGGTGGCAGTGTCTGCATTTTCAAATACCAGGAAAATTAATAGCCATTTTAGTCCATTACTTTACATGATTAGAGCCAAATGTAATAGTCCACTTCTTTTTCTTTTTTTTTTTTTTTATCATTATTTTATTATTGATTTAAATTACAAAGTACTAAATGCTTACTTGGTTTATAAAGTTTGGAAAATGTAAAAATGCCCAAAGAGAAAGTTGAAATTCATTCACATTTCTTCAAATGGAGAAACCATTGTTAGCATTTTCATTTATGTAGTTCTAGACACACACACACCTATAAACACTCATACCCTTTATTTTTACGTCTGTTATTGAACGTTTGGTTTATTCTAAATATGCTAGTTTTTCACTTTTTACAAAATGATGTTTACATATTTCTTTTATTATTCCATTAGAATAAATTTCTAAAGGTGGAACTGTGAAGCAAGCATTCATATCCTCATAAAGTTGTTACATATCTCCATATTTCCTCTCAGAAAGTTTGTACCAATATAAATTCAGATAGCATAGAAATGTTCATTTCCCCATACATTCTAGGTATTCTTTACCATTTGAGTAATTTTTACTTATCTGATAAGGCACATGGATCTCTTTTTAATTTGTTTAATATGAAAATTACTACACTAGATTTCTCTTGATTAATGTTTGAGTGATCCCAAACTTTTCCCAAACTTTTACTTTAAATCTTTATCTTTACATTTTAGTTCGCTTTAAGGCTAAAAGCATTCCTTCAAATAAAGAGAGACATTTTATGAAAATATAAAATTCAGTTCTCCAGGAAATTATAACAATACAAAATTTGTATATACCTTGTTATATAGTCTCAAAAAATATGGGGCAAAAATTGATAGAACTGAAAGGAGAAATGAAAAATCCCCAATCACAATAGAATAATATACTTCTCTTGTCAATCAGAATATGACAGCTTTTGGCATTATTAAGATAATCATGGCACTTTTAACTTTGACTTGCTAAAGTAATTTATACATTTTGAAAAGATTACAGTTTCAATGACTACCTAACATAATCCCTGTTGGATGTTAGTTATTTTATTCTTTTTCCTCCTCCTTTTAAAATATTTTTTTATTATCCAAACTTCTTCAGTGAATTTTTAAAATACTTTTTAATCATCCAACTATTTTTAGTACATTTTTGTTTTATATAAAGTGACACATACATTTTGTCAAATAATATTAAAAGTTTTAACAAGAGTTCCTGCTGCGCATCATCTCTAATTACAAATCTGCTTCCTAGGGGTAACTTCTCCAGCTTTCTAAGCATTTTTCTTCACTCTTTGCCTATTTTGCAAAATGCATGTACTGCTGTTTAAGAACTTTATTTTAGATGCTATCTTTTGACTTTTCACGATAGGAGATGAGGGTTTAGCTCTCTTATACATCTTTGTTTCTCTTCCTATACACACACCCACACCTTACCTTTCTTCATCCTACAAGTAGTTATAAGTTTTTGTTACATTGACCTCAGGGTTTTCCTTCACTCTCATCCTGGCAATTTTTTTCACCTTTTTTCTATATAGAGCCCTTTGTTTTCAGAATGCAAGTTTTTCCTTTTTCTAGGTTTGTTCCCTTATTTTGGAGGTGCAACTCTTCCAGTATTGTTCCATAAAAGAATGCTTGCTTGCTTGAGAATTTTTTTTTTTGAGATCTTTTAAGTCTAAAGATAATTTGTCCTTTGTGTACTTTTTTCAATTCTGGGCATAGAATTGTATATTACAAATAAATTTTTTAAATTTTTTTAAAGTATTTTTTTGTAATTTTCTAGCTCTTAATGTTACTTTTGAAAAAATCTAATGTCATTCTGATTTTAAACCTTTTGCATTATGACCTTTTTTATTTTTTTCTCAGAGTCTTTAAGAATAGACTTTGTGCCCTCAGTTTTCTAAGTTTGTGATTTTTATTCTGGGGTATTTTCTTATTTTATATAGTTGATGACTTCTTCTTAATTTTTTTTTCTGGAATACTAATTGTTCAGATTCCATAAGTCTCTTTGCATACGAGACTAAATCTCTAATTATTTTGTTTCTTCATATTTTTTATTTTTGTCTTTTTGTTCTATTGTCTAGGAAGTTTTCTCAATTTATATTTCTGTATAGAGCATCTCTAACTGTAAAATGATATTCATGAAATAATTTTTAGAGGGTCATTTATTGTGTCACATGCCCTCAGTATATTAGCAATAAGATTATCTGAAGGATAAGTATTAAGAACTTTGTCTAATTTTTAACTTAGACTTGGTAACGTGTTCCACTTATATTCAGTCTGCATTTTAAAGTGAGAAATTGTATTCTGATTTGTAACTCTGAACATTGGAAACACATTTCTGAACTGTACTTTTGCCCAATATAGCAATAAATGGCATATAGCACCACTACAGTAGTTTTATTGCCAACATAGTGTCCAGGGGACACCAAGGACACTCCTGAACCGCAGTGATCTATTGTCTCTCTATATGTACATACATGGGTTACTACGAAAGTTTTGAAACAAAATATGTTATGGGTCATGATTTCACTTCTCAACATAGTCAACAGTATCCTTTCTGATTCCCCTTGCAAGTCTCAACTTGCTCAACTTATTGGTATTGCCGGGAGGGCTTCCTTTGTTTCCATCTGTGGACATTTTACATTTCTTGATTTTTTTATGTATCTCAAAACTTTCATAATAACCCACATATCAAAGCAATAATTCTTGATAGGAGCACACCAGGCATTGTGCTATGGGTTAGAATGACAAAGAGAAGTATGGCCTCAAATTTAAACTTCTCTCCTTTCCCCATGTTTATGTCATTCAGTAGGAAATTCTGTATTTCTCATTTAGGGCCTTCCTGTATTCTGTACATTGTTTACTTCAAATGAGGGAAATATGTTCTGTTACTGTTTTTTTTAAATGATATGTGTGTGTGTAGTTATGTATAACTTATATATAAGTCCTTCAATAAGAGATAAGAAGTGGACATATTACTTAAGGTAAAATATTGGAATTAAGGTCATAATTTATTATTAAATCATGAAAATTCTTATTTTTTAAAATCTAGGACCTTCTTGATAATTTTATCAAGACAACTGAAAGTAATATAATGAAGCAAACCATTTGTAGTTACCTAGATTGTGAACGATCTTGTGAAGCTGACATTTTAAAGAACACCAATTATAAGGTACTCTGTCAATTAACTGAGTATTTTTATATATGTAATTGTAAAATTAAACTTAGATGAAAATTTTTATATTATTATGCATCAAAATATTATTTATTAAAGTATTTAGACTAATTACAGTGGTGAAGCAATTGAGAAGTTGTTTGAGAACTTAGCTTTACAGTAAGCAGGAGCTACTTATATTCTGTGAGTCAATGAAAGAATGAATTGGTTTTGCTAAGAGTTTTGTAATATTCGCATACTTACGAAGTTATAAGTATTATCCCTTAAATCAATCATACAATGAAAATGATCTAAAAAATGCTTTACATTATAATTAGAAATGTTAGAGGTTGAAATTTCCTAGGAGAAAGGTTATCACTCCTCAGGAATTATGTTGTTAAATAAGTAATCATTAGCTGCTCTACAGGCCTTGGCAGGAAAAAACTGTAACCAACCTTTACTTGAGGAAATTCAGCAATCAGAATACTTTTGATAGATCTCTTTGGATCTGTCAGAATAATACTGTGAAATCATAAGATAGGATGAGAATATATGACTATCAGTGCAAATCTTTCATAAGACATTTTTATAAGATTACTAAGGGGATGGGTGAGGAGAAGGGAAGACTAAGACCTAGCCATTCAGATGAGACAAGGTTTGGGAAAGGAGCTTGGTGAGATGTAGTGCTTGGACCATCTACATTCAGCATTGGTTTAGGTGACATAGTGATATGGATATGGTCCTCAGGTTTCTCTGAAAGTCTTCAGGGTTCCAATCAAATGAATAGCATGTAGCAGCAGAACATACTGGGCATGAAATTTACATTTTTGTCATCAAAACAAAGTTTAAAGTGAACAGGGATGTAGTTTCCAGGGAAGGCACAATGGAAGGACAGGAACTCTATACCTCCAGTAGCTCAGGAGCTATCTGTCCCAAGGCAGCAAGTCTTGAGTGCTATTGATTGGTAACAGAGGAGATTCAGCAAATAATGGTGTGGAGGTGGGGCTGTAGGAAAAGAAAAATGTAAAAGGGGAAATGAAGAGAAGCGGACAGCATGTTCCTCAACAAGGTCATTCATTGGGTTTCTGGTATTTTGTTGTACATAGTATTTGGAAAATACTACATTCGTTTGAATTATTGCCCCTTTTTTACTGTCCTAATTTTTCTATCTTTAATGATATAAAAATGACTTGTAAAATTCTTCAATAATCTCTGAACTCTGTTAAATTTTGAGTGTTGTGTAAAATTCATCTAGTTATAGAATAATTTCTAAAGTGTTATTTTCCATAACTGTACAAATGACCATTTTTGTATTAACAGCTACTTCTATTTTTTTCCCAGGGATTTTTTCAGTTAATGTGCAGTAAAAGTTGCTGTGTTTATTTCCATAAAATTTGCTGGAAAAAGTTCAAGAATTTAAAATATCTAGGTGAAAATGATCAGGTAAAATATTCCTTCTTAAAACTTTACTGTAGCATTTCATCTTTACCCTTTACTCTTCTTTTTTTTTTTTTGTCCTCTTCCTCTTTATTTCTTCCTGTTCACCTCTTACATCCTTCTCTTTACTTCCTGCTTTTCTTTTTTCTTTTTTTTTTTACTTTCTCCTTTCTTCCTTTCCAATTCTCTCTGATGCTTATCTCTTCACCAGTCTTCATTTATTACCATCATTTATTAAGCAGCTCGTTGTAGGGGCTCCTCTACTAGTTGCTTTGCTTAGTTATTTCTTTCGATTTGTTCTCTTTCCTTTAGAAGTTTACATTTTTAAGAACAGAACCATTGTTGCGTATATATGCACATAAAAGACATAGAATCAAAGAATGGAATTGTTTAATTAACATGCAAAAAGGATAATTATATAATTTTAAGGATAAAGAACAAGAATTGATTTTATAGTCTTCACAAATATCCTTGCAACTATGTATAGTTCTATTTATATTTATATTTAGTTATATTAGGCATGTAATAAATTGAGTCCTTTGACACCTAAGAGTGGAGTCCAAAGCCCAATTCTGTATTAATTACTTTTTAGTAAGCCAGCGGCCATTAGTTAGGTTTACTATGTTTGATCCTGTAGTGTTTACATTGCACAAATAGTAGAAAACCTTCATAAAGCAATTGTGGTATCACAGAAAGAGCATTGGATGTGGAGTTGGGAGATTTCTGGTTTCAAGTCCACATTGAGCCACTTACTAGTTTTATTATATTGGGCTCATAATGTAACTGCTCTGAGACTAATTTTTATAAGCTCTAGGGTGGGGTTAGGATAAACGCACTTGATTGGGTTGTTATGAAAGTTAATACATAAAACAGGAAGAAGAAACAGGTGAACTTGTAAACAGTGAGAACAATTGTATAAAGCATTACTACTCATTTTGAGTGGTGTAATTTGCTTGATTGTTTGGGCAATTACTATTGCTCACTTTTAGAAACAGAAGAAAAAGAAAATGAAGTAACTGAACCGGAGGTAATGATAAGTCCTAAAGTACAGAAAGAACTCAATATTTTATTATTTCCTTTCCTCCAGAATCCCCATATGTCTGATAGAATCTTTCAGTAATCTTTTTATGTTCACGAAATTAATACATTGTACTTGAAGATGGTTTCCCTGGGGCAGCAAGTACATTTTAGGTTTTAACAAAGTACCCACTGATAGGTGAAATGGACTACCTTTTAACAACTAACTCTCCAATGTTTATTCAAATCTTTCCTTTTCTTTTATCTAGCAACATCTGCTTCTGACTTTATAAATATAATTTAATTTGCACTTCAGTGATTTTTTTTTTCTATTTTTATTATTTTTTTCTGTTAATAACTTTAGAGTTTTAGTGGAAAAAAATGTTTGAAGGAAGGATGTACAGGTGACATGGTAAGGATGCTGCAGTGTGATGTACCTGGAATTGTTAAAATTTTGGTAAGTGTATTTTTTCATTTTTCTTGCTTTGCTTCTTTGGAATAACATTTTTCACTTGAAACAGATTTGAGAGTCATGATAATAGGATTCTAGCCATATTCTCTTTAATGGCGATTAAGCTCTCTGACTCCTGCATTGCTGTGATTTATCTAACATAGTGTTTAAAGTTGTCCTTAAAACAAGAAAATTTTAAAGATAAAAAAACCTAGAGAGACACACAGAGTGAGAAACAAGACAAAACAAGCTATGAATGTACCAATTAGAGAAGTATGAACCAAGGACCATTACTTAATTCTGCGCCACCCAATGTGAAAGATAATTTTAGACTTTTGGAACCTCTTTGAGTGTATAAATATTATCTTATGAAAATACTCATAGAATATAATGTATAGTATCAATTACATAACATGTACTCTGATTTTATCCGTTTTGGTTTTTGAAAAATGAAATATCTTGTTGAATCTTCAGTTTATAAGTAAATAGGCCAAATTCTAAACAGAAGTGTCTTTAATTCTAAACAGAAGTGTCTTTTGTTTATTTCTTTATCTTTAGATATGCTACTTTTGTATTTCAGATTTGGCACTAAAATCCTATAGTGTTGTAAAGTAGAGCTGCCTTTTAAGGTCAACTGTAATTCGTCATTTGATCAGGATTGTTTATTATTCATATTAGTACTTCTACTTTGTTTTATATTTGCTATGGTTTCATACATACTGTCTTTTTCAAATGTTAAGACTAAGAAGTAACATTAAAGAATTCTGAAAACTGAATAACTTTAAGATTTCCTTTTCTATTACTTACAGTTTGAAGTTGTGAGAAAGGATGAATATATAACCATTGAAAATTTAGGAGCAAGGTAAGTTTGAAATAAATTATTCTGTTACTTTTCTCTGGGTATATATGTATTTTTTAGTTGCTTCCCTCTTCTATGTTTCTGATACCTGTTAGTGCCCCATTAAATTTTAAGGTATTATTAGATTTGTCAGAAAAATCGTATTTTATGCCCTTTGCTTCCTCCTCTATCCCCACTTGTTGTTGACATTTATGTTTTGAAGCAGGGAGTGAGAAATCATATGGATACTTTTCCTTTAACTGTGAAAATAATCTTCTTAAAATAAGATCTGTTTTCCTCAGTTATTTAAGTTAAGTTGTTAAGAAATAAAAACTTTTGGCTTGGGGCCTGTGGCTCAACGGGCTAAGGCGCCAGCCACATACACCTGAGCTGGTGGGTTCGAATCCAGCCTGGGCCCGCCAAACAACAATGATGACTGCAACCAAAAAAAAAAAAAAATGGCCAGGCTTTGTGGCGGGTGCCTGTAGTCCCAGCTACTTGGGAGGCGGAGGCAGGAGACTCGCTTGAGCCCAGGAATTGGAGGTTGCTGTGAGCTATAATGCCACGGCACTCTATCCAGGGTGATAGCTTGAGGCTCTGTCTCAAAAAAAAATAAATAAATAAAAACTTTCTGCTATGTTTCAAAACTCATCCAGATCACTAAACTTGTCTTGTAGAATAGTCTTGCTTTCTAGATTAGAAAAACTGTATGTAGAGTAATTATATTACATTATATTTAAGCTGGGAGCTAATAGAAGTGTAGAGTGTTGCTAGAGAAATTAGTGGTTTCAGAATAAAAATTTCTCTTAATTGATTGACTCTCTTTTTTTTCTGTTTGAAGTGTAAATATTTACCATTTTTCAATTTACCAGGGACACTGCATTGATACCTAAGGCATCAGTTTTCCCTTATGAGTTCATGAAGCCCATATCTTCATCTTTAGCACAGATCTCTTGCCTAAAATCTTGATCTTATGTACCTACTGCATGCTGAATATTTTCATTTTTACTCTTTACATAGCTACAATTCAGCATACCCCAAACTAGACTCATCTTCTCCCCAGCACTGCTCTGTAACTTAAGTCCTGTCAATTTGTTTCTTAAATCCTTGTATATCATAAATTTCTTATTTCTGTCCTACTGACTTCTGTCCTGACTTCATTAAACTAAATGAGACAATCATTATTTCTCATACAGCTTCTTCAGGCTTGCTGTCTCTTTTCTCAAATAGAGAAAATTTTGAGACATAGCCATTGATAGGACTTTTTTCAAATAAAAATAGAAATAACGTACTTCTGTGCTTGACGATCTTTCAGAGGCTTTTCATCGCTTGCAAAATTGAGTTCGGACTATTTAGCTTGACCCTTCATTTGCCTTAGACCCTGCCGAACTCTCTAGTGTTAACTCTTGTCATTTTACTGTTAATCATATATACACTAACTATACTGAGCTTCTTTTAGTTTCTTCAGTGTGCAGGTTTTTACATAGAGGTAAAACTGTATTACTATTACACCACCAGGTGCCTGGAATACTCTGCTCCTTTGGCTTTGCCTAGTTAAAACTTTTAGACAGCCCTAGATTAGAGTAGGTGTTTATATCATGTATTCCTTCTACTATCAAAACATTCACTAACTTTTCTAATACTTTCTTGGCTATATAGTAGAACCTCTATAAGCTGATCACCCAAGGAGTTGTAACAAGCAGGTCAACATATGGAGGTAATGAATGTAAGAAATTAGGCTTACTGACTCCCCTGGCCACCTCGAGGCCCCCGCCCAACACCTGCTGGGCCACCGTAGGTCCACCTTGGGCCAGGGATGCTGCCTGAGACATCATGGCCCTGCACCCTGCAACTGTCATGCCTCCACAGGCCTGCTCCGGCCAGGAACTCCCCCTGTGACTGCACATCCTTAGGCCCTAAGCACGTTGGGCCTCCACAGGCCTGCCTTTGGCCAGGGACTCCCAACGGTGACCGCGTGGCCCTGCCCTACACTCACAGGACCTCCACACCTCTGCCCCCTGCCAGGGACTCCATCGGTGACCACACAGCCCTGAACCTCGCGCCTGCCAGGCCTCTGCACACACGCCCAGGGCTAGGGACTCCACCAGTAACAGCACTGCCCTGAGCCTCATGCCTGCCAGGCCACTGCACACCCACCTCCAGGAGCTGTGCAACCTGCATCCTCCCTCCTTAACCCTCCCTGACTCTGCATGGAGCCATCCTCCCAGCCAGAGACTGATGAAACCATGGGCTTTCTTTGCCAAAGTTACCAAGTGCCTGGCACTCCCAGAACCGTGTGCACCATCCCCCACCCTGCTGCTGGATCAGGGGGTGCCACATTCTGGAACTGCTGCCACAGCCAGAACTACCTCATTTTGTCTTTGAGTTCATTGAATTCTTGAGACATCTTTTGGATTCCTGCTTGAAATTCTAATTCCATCTTTTCCTCCATTCTGTTGATCTTATTTGCTATCCAGATTTTGTTTATGAATGAGATCTTGTGCTATGTCTGCCTTGTCATTCCTTGGGGGAGTTGATCTACTCTGATTATTCATAGTGCCAGAGTTCGTTGATTCCACCCCATGATTGTTTTTCACCGCTGCCTCTGGCCGTGCTCAGAGTTGGAGAGGTGTCTCTCCAAGATTAGACCCCAGCGGGATCACTCTATTGTTGCTGGAACTCTGTAGGAAGTGACACTGTGTAGCTCTTTGTAGTGACCAAAGATTTTGACACATTGAGACAAGAAGTTGCAGTCCTCAAAGATCTGAGAAATACAATAGAATGCCTCAGTAACAGAATGGATCAAGCAGAAAAAAGGATTTCTGACTTGAAAAACAAAAGCTTTCAGATGCTCCCAAACTGTCAACGAGGAAGAGAAATGGAAGGCAAAAACAGATCACTCTTTCAGAGAGCTCTGGGATAATTTGAAGAAAACAAATATTCGCCTCATAGGGATCCCTGAAAGTGACAAAGCGGTTTCACAAGATACAAAGTCTCTTCTTCATGAGATTATAAAAGAGAACTTTCCAGACATGCCAAGAGATTCTGAAATTCAGATAGCAGACAGTTTCAGAACTCCAGCATGACTCAACCTGAATAAGACATCCCCTAGACACGTCATAATCAATTTCACTAAAGTTAATATGAAGGAGAAAATTCTGAAAGCAGCCAGATGTAAGAAAACCATAACCTACAAAGGGAAGAATATTAGAATAACTGCAGTTCTCTCTGCGGAAACCTTTCAAGCTAGAAGAGGATGGTCATTGACTTTTAATCTCCTAGAACAAAATAACGTTCAACCCAGGATCCTGTATCCAGCTAAACTGAGTTTCATTTACGATGGAGAAATTAAATACTTCAACGACATCCACATGCTGAAGAAATTTGCTATAACTAAGCCAGCTACACAGGATAGTCGCAGACCTATCTTCATAATGACCAGCGTAATACTCCACTACAAAAGTAAACCCACTCAGAAACTGTTATCAACTTCCAACTTCCACAGTCATGAAAAGATTAAAAATGTCTACCTGACTTTCTAAAGGCTTATTAATATTCTCAATGTGAATGGTTTAAATTGTCTTCTAAAGAGACATAGGTTGGCTCACTGGATACAAAAACTCAGGCCAGATATCTACTGCATACAAGAATCTCATTTTACCTTAAAGATAAATATAGACTCAAGGTGAAGGGATGGTCATCTATATTCCAGGCAAATGGAAAACAGAAAAAAGCAGGTGTTGCAATCCTATTCGCAGATACAATAGGCTTTAAACCAACCAAAATAAGGAAGGATAAGGATGGACACTTCATATTTGTTAAAGGTAACGCTCAACATGATGAGATTTCAATTATTAATATTTATGCACCCAACCAGAATGCACCTCAATTTATAAGAGAAACCCTAACAGACATGAGCAACTTGATTTCCTCCAGCTCCATAGTAGTTGGAAATTTTAAAACCTATTAGCAGTGTTGGATAGATCCTCCAGAAAGAAGCTAAGCAAAGAAATTTTAGATTTAAACTTAACCATTCAACATTTGGATTTAACAGACATCTACAGAACATTTCATCCCAACAAAACTGAATACACATTCTTCTCATCAGCCCATGGACCATACTCCAAAATAGATCACATCCTAGGTCACAAGTCTAACCTCAGCAAATTTAAAAAAAATAGAAATTATTCCTTGCATCTTCTCAGACCATCATGGAATAAAAGTTGAACTCAATAACAACAGGAATCTGCATACTCATACAAAAACATGGAAGCTAAATAACTTTATGCTGAAGGATAGATGGGTCATAGACGAGGTTAAGAAGGAAATTACCAAATTTTTGGAACAAAATGACAATGAAGACACGAATTATCAGAACCTCTGGGATATTGCAAAGGCAGTCCTAAGAGGGAAATTTATAGCACTGCAAGCCTTCCTCAAGAAAACGGAAAGAGAGGAAGTTAACAACTTAATGGGACATCTTAAGCAAATGGAGAAGGAAGAACATTCCAACTCCAAACCTAGCAGAAGAAAAGAAATAACCAAAATTAGAGCAGAATGAAGTGACATTGAAAACAAAAGAATTCTTAAATGCAGAATATAAATGTCTTCATATAGTGATTAAGAAAATGCCATGAAGGCTATGTGAAACAGTTCGATGAAAATATTTCAAATTGTATATGAAGTCAGCACATTGTGCCCCATGATTGCACTAATGTACACAACTATGATTTAATAAAAAAAAAAAGAAAACAAAATAATTATACAACAGATCAATAAATCAAAAGGTTGGATTTTTGAAAGTTTAATAAAATAGATAAACCTTTGGGTAACCTAGCCAGGAAAAAAAGAGTAAACTCTCTAATTTCATCAATTAGAAATGGTAAAGACGAAATAACAACAGACCCCTCAGAAATTCAAAAAATCTTTAATTATTATTACAAGAAATTTTACTCTCAGAAATATGAAAATCTCAAGGAAACTGACCAATACTTGGAAGCACGCCACTTACCAAGACTTAGCCAGAACGTAGTGGAAATGTTGAATGGACCTATATCAAGTTTCTGAAATACCATCAACTATACAAAATCTCCCTAAAAAGAAAAGCCCAGGACCAGATGGTTTCACATCAGAATTCTACCAAACCTTTAAAGAAGAACTAGTACGGCTCAGTGCCTGTGGCTCAGCAGGCTAAGGTGCCAGCTACATACACCTGAGCTGGTGGGTTCGAATCCAGCCCAGGCCTGCCAAACAACAATGATGGCTGCAACCAAAAAAAAAAAAAAAAGAAAAAGGTGGCCGGGCGTTGTGGCGGGCGCCTGTAGTCCCAGCTACTTGGGAGGCAGAAGCAAGAGACTCACTTGAGCCCAGGAATTGGAGGTTGCTGTGAGCTGTGATGCCACTGCACTCTATCCAAGGTGACAGCTTGAGGCTCTGTCTCAAAAAAAAAGAAGAAGAACTAGTACCTATATTACTAAATGTCTTCCAAAATATAGAAGAAGAAAGAATCCTACCCGACACATTCTATGAAGCAAACATCACCTTGATCCCTAAGCTAGGGAAAGACCCAACAGGAAAAGAAAATTATAGACCAATATCACTCATGAATATTGATGCAAAAATATTCAACAAGATCCTAACAAACAGAATCTAACAACACATCAAACAAATTATACACCGTGACCAAGTGGACTTTATCCCAGGGTCTCAAGGCTGGTTCAATATATGTAAATCTATAAATGTAATCCAGCACCTAAACAAATTAAAAAATAAAGACCATATGATTCTCTCAACTGATGCAGAAAAAGCTTTTGACAATATTCAGAACTCTTAAAAAAATTGGTATAGAAGGGACATTTCTTAAAATGATAGAATCCATCTATAGCAAACGCACAGCCAATATCATATTGAATGGAGTTAAATTGAAATCATTTCCACTTAGATCAGGAACCGGGCAATGTTGTCCATTATCTCCTCTGCTCTTCAACATCGTAGTGGAAGTCTTAGCCATTGCAATTAGGGAAGAAAAGGTGATCAAGGGTATCCACATAGGGTCAGAAGAGATCAAACTTTCACCCTTCGCAGATATGATTGTATATCTGGAAGACACCAGGGATTCTACTGCAAAACTGTTAGAAGTGATTAAGGAATACAGCAGCGTCTCGGGTTACAAAATCAACACTCATAAATCTGTAGCCTTTATATATACCAACAATAGTCAAGCTGAAAAAATAGTCAAGGACTCTGTTCTGTTCACAGTAGTGCCAAAGAAGATGAAATATTTGGGAGTTTACCTGACAAAGGATGTGAAAGATCTCTATAAAGAGAACTATGAAACTCTAAGAAAAGAAATAGCTGAAGATGTTAACAAATGGAAAAACATACCATGCTCGTGGCTGGGAAGAATCAACATTGTTAAAATGTCTATACTACCCAAAGCAATATATAATTTTAATGTAATTACTATCAAAGCTCCATTGTCATATTTTAAAGATCTCGAAAAAATAATACTTTGTTTTATATGGAATCATAAAAAAACTCGAATAGCCAAGAAATTACTCAGAAATAAAAACAATGCAGGAGGAATCATGCTACCAGACCCGAGACTGTACTATAAATTGATAGTGATCAAAACAACATGGTACTGGCACAAAAACAGAGAGGTAGATGTTTGGAACAGAATAGAGAACAGAGATGAATCCAGCTACTTACTGTTACTTGATCTTTGACAAGCCAATTAAAAACATTCAGTGGGGAAACAACTCCCTATTTAACAAATGGTGCTGGATAAACTGGCTGGCGACCTGTAGCAGAATGAAACTAGACCCACACCTCTCACCATTAACTAAGGTAGACTCTCAGTGGATTAAAGATTTAAACTTAAGACATAAAACTATAAAAATATTAGAAGAAAATGCAGGGAAAACTTTTGAAGGAATTTGCTTGGGTGAATATTTTATGAGGAGGACTCCCCAGGCAATTGAAGCAGTATGAAAAATAAACTACTGGGACCTGATCAAACTAAAAAGCTTCTGTACAGCCAAGAACATAGTAAGTATAGGAAGCAGACAGCCCTCAGAATGGGAGAAAATATTTGCAGGTTATGCCTCTGACAAAGGTTTAATAACCAGAATCCACAGAGAACTCAAATGTATTAGCAAGAAAAGAACTAGTGATCTCATCTCAGGGTGGGCAAAGGACTTGAAGAGAAACTTCTATAAAGAAGACAGGCACATGGGCTACAGACACATGAAAAAATGCTCACCATCCTTAATCATCAAAGAAATGCAAATCAAAACTACTTTGAGATATCACCTAACTCCAGTAAGATTAACCCACATAACAAAATCCTAAAACCAGAGATGTTGGTATGGATGTGGGGAAAAGGGAACACTTCTACATTGCTGGTGGGAATGCACAATAATAGTTCCTTTTGGAAGGATGTTTGGAGAGTACTTAGAGATCTAAATATAGACCTGCCATTCCATCCTTTAATTTCTTTACTAGGTATATACCCAGAAGACCAAAAATCACATTATAACAAAGACATCTGTACCAGAATGTGTATTGCAGCCCAATTAATAATTGCTAAGTCATGGAAAAAGCCCAAGTGCCCATCAACCCACGAATGGATTAATAAACTGTGGTACGTGTATACCATGGAATACTATGCAGCCTTAAAGAAAGATGGAGACTTTATCTCTTTCATGTTTATATGGATGGAGCTGGAACATATTCTTGTTAGCAAAGTATCTCAAGAATGGAAGAAAAAGTATCAGTATACCCAGCCCTACTATGAAGCTAATTTATAGGTTTTGTATGAAGGCTATAACCCAACTATAGCACAAGAATATGGGGAAAGAGGCAAGGGAGGTGGGGGGAGGTTGGGGTGGAGAGAGGGTAACTGGTAGGGCCACACCTATGGTGCATCTTAGAAGGGTACAGGCAAAACTTACTAAATGCAGAATACAAATGTCTTCATACAATAACAAAGAAAATGCCCTGAAGGCTATGTGAAACCGTTTGCTGAAAATATTTCAGATTGTATATGAAACCAGCACATTGTACCCCTTGATTGCACTAATGTACACAGCTATGATTTAGTAATAAAAAAAATAAAGAAATCAAATTGGCAATTAAAACCCTTACTATAGAGAAAACTCATATAGTTTCACTGGTGAAATCTATCATCATTTTAATTCTATACTAATTCTTTCTGAAAATGTGGCAAAAATGCTCAGCTTATTCTATAAAGTCAGCATAATATTAAAACCAAAATTGGAGGAAGTGGTTAGAAGAAAATTATAGACCAAACTTCCCCATAAATATAGAAATAAAAATTCTAAACAAAATTTTATCAAGTTGAATCCAACATTTATAAAAAGAAAAAACATACTATGATTAAGTGGAGTTTATTCTAGGAATGCAGGGGTAATTTAACATTTGCAAATTAATCAATGGAATTGACCATATTAATAAAGCATAAAATTACCTTAATAAGGGCAGAAAAAGAATTTGACAAAATCTAACATCCATTCCCAATAAAAACTTTCACCAAACTAGGAGTACAAGAGAACTTTCTCAACCTGATAAAGGGTATGTATTTTTTAAAACTTACACCTAATATACAACAGGGAAAGACTGTATACTTTTCTCTCAAGACTCAAAAGAGGGCATGAATATTCTCTCTCACTTCTGGTAACATTGTGTTGCAAGCTCTAGGCAGTACAATAAAGCAAGAAAATAAATAAAAAGCATCCAGAGTGGAAGTTAAGATATAAAGCTATAATTATTAGGTTTGATAGTTAAGTTCACGAACTTGCTGTTCACACTTAAGTTCACACTTACATGTGTTTCTATTGGCAGCACTGTACAAACAACTCAGCAAGGTTTTATAACCTTGGTATATCAGTGTCTCATAGCTATGTTTGTATCAATGGGTGGCAGTGTCTTGCTGAGTGACATTCCTTGTTGTTGAGTATTTTTGTGTGCCTTTATCAGAATGTTGGAGCTTAAATTAGAGCAATGAACAAACATTTATAAATTTCTTGTTTAACTTGGCAAGAATGGAGGTGAAATCAGGGACATGTTAGTCCAAGCTTATGGGGCTAATGCTATGAAGAAAACGGCAGTGTACCAATAGATTAAACATTTTTCTGAGGAGAGAGAAAGTGTCACTGAAGAAAAGAAGTCAGGGTGGCCAGTAATAAACAGAACTGACAAAAGCATTGCAAAAATCCATCTATTTGTGCATCAAAATTGTCAGCTGACTATGAGAAGCATAGCAGATCAAGTAAAAATTGATAAAAAAAAAAAATAGGAACATCTTAACTGAAATCGGGATTCTTACATCACAATAATGCACTAGCTCACATGGAGGGAGTTTTTAGCCACTGAAGAAATAACTGTATTAGAACACCCTCCCTACTCACCTGATCTGGCCCCCAGTGGCTTTTTTCTTTCCCCAAAGATACAGTTTTAAAAGGAAGACATTTTGATGACATTCAGGACATCAAGGGTAATTTGATAACAACTCTGATGATCACTCCAGAAAGAGTTCCAAAAGTGCTTTGAAGGGTGGACGAGGAGCTAGTATTGGTGCATAGCTTCCCCAGAAGAGTACTTCCAAGGTGACCATAATGATATTCAGCAATGAGATATGTAGTGTTTTTTTCTAGGATGTGTTTTCCAACTTAATTGTCAAACCTCACAGTCACAGAAGACATGATCTATGTAGAAAATCTTAAGGAATCTACAAAACAACAATTACAACTAATGTGAGCTTAGCAAGATTCTAGGATGTAAGATCAGTATAGAAAATTAATTTCATATCTATATACTGTCAACAGTTAGAAACTGAAAAAGTTTTAAAAATTATAGTAGTATAAAAAAAGGAATTAGCAGTACTTGTTAAGATGTCAGTTTTCCCACAATCAATGTATAGCTTCAACACAATCCCAATCATAATGCCAGAAAATTTTGTCATAGAAATTGACAAACAGATTATGAAATTTATTTGGATTTGGCCAGGTACAATGGCTCATGCCTATAGTCCTATAATCCTAGCACTCTGGGACGCTGAGGCAGGTAGATCCCTTGAGCTCAGGAGTTTAAGACCAGACTGAGTAGGAGCAAGACCCCATCTCTACTAACAGTAGAAAAAATAGCTGGGCATCATGGTGGGTGCCTATAATCCCAGCTACTTGGGAGGCTGAGGCAGAAGGATTGCTTGAACTCAAGAGTTTGAAGTTGCTGTGAGCTATGATACCATCACATTCTATTCAGGGTGGAGAGTGAGGCTCTGTCTTAAAACAAAAAAAAAATTTATTTGGAGTTGCAAAGAACCTAGAATAGCCCAAACAACTTTAAAAAGGAAAAGCAAAGTTATAAGACTAGCACTACCTGATTCCAATATGTATTATAAAGCCATAATTGTCAATATACTGTGGTATTTACCTCAAGACAGACAAATAGATTAATGGAACAGAAAAGAGAGTTTAGAAACAGACCCTCACATATATGTACAACTGATTTCTATCAAAGACATCAAAACACTCCAATAAAGGAACGGAAACTCTTTTCAACTAATTTAATTCAGGGTAGAACAGATAACTAAATGTTAGATATAAAACTGTAAAGCTTCTAGTCAAAAGCGTATCATAATATCTTTATGATGAGAGAGTAGGAAACGTGTCTTGAGACATGGAAAAAATATCATAAAAACTTCAGATAGGCTCAGTGCCCCTAGCTCAGTGAGTAGGGCACTGGTCACATACAACGAGGCTCTTGGGTTTGAGCCCGATCTGGGCCCACAAAACAACAACGACAACTGCAGCCAAAAATTAGCCAGGTGTTGTGGCGGGCGCCTGTAGTCCCAGCTACTGGGGAGGCTGAGGCAAGAGAATCACTTAACCCCATGAGTTTGAGGTTGCTGTGAGCTGCGATGCCACAGTACCCTACGGAGGGTGACATAGTGAGACTCTGTCTAAAAAAAAAAAAAAAAAACCTCAGATAAATTAAACTTTATCAAATTAAAATTTTTTCCTCATCAAAATGTTTAAGAAAATAAATAGGGAAAACATGAACTGGGAGAAAAAATTGCAAAACATGGGACTTTATTAGGAGTATATAAATAACTCCTATAACTAAAACATAAAAGGATAAAAGAAGTCCAATAAAATGGGCAGAATCCCCCCCCAACCATAAAAAAGAACAGCCTAGAGACACATGCACAAACACGGATGAGTCTCAGAACGTCCTGAGAGAGGAAACCTTATCTCCAAAGTAAATACGTGAAGTTCTAGAACAATGATTTTCAATGGATGTGCTGTGAGGGGATCTTAGGTGTACTGCAAAAAATTTTAAAGATCATTAATTAAATTATTTTATTTATTTATTTATTTATTTTTTGTGGAGACAGAGTCTCACTCAATCGCCCTCGGTAGAGCGCTGTGGAGTCACGGCTCACAGCAACCTCCAGCTCTTGGGCTTAGGCGATTCTCTTGCCTCAGCCTCCCGCGTAGCTGGGACTACAGGTGCCCGCCACAGCACCCATTTGGCCGGGGCTGGGTTTGAACCTGCCACCCTCGGTATATGGGGCCGGCACCCTACTCGCTGAGCCACAGATGCCGCCCTTTTTTTTTTTTTTGAGACAGAGCCTCAAGCCCTCACCCTGGAGAGAGTGCTGTGGCATCACAGCTCACAGCAACCTCCAATTCCTGGGCTCAAGCGAGTCTCCTGCCTCCGCCTCCCAAGTAGCTGGGACTACAGGCACCCGCCACAACGTCTGGCCATTTTTTGGTTGCAGCCGTCATTGTTGTTTGGTTGGCCGGGGCTGGATTCGAACCCACCAGCTCAGGTGTACGTGGCTGGCGCCTTAGCCGGTTGAGCCACAGGTGCTGAGCCTAATTAAATTATTTTTGAAAGAAGTTCAGAGGGATGGGGAGAGCTGAGAAAAGGAAGGAGGGAGAGGTTGGAGGGACAAGGGGTGTGGTACACTGTTTGGGGGCTGGACACAATTATAAGAGGGTCCTTATCTAAGAAAAGCAATCAGTGTAACCTGTTCTGTGTACCCTCAATGAATCCCCAACAATAAAAAAAGAAAAAGGAGTTCAAAGCACAATAAGTATATTACTCTTTCTTTTTTTTTTTTTTTGAGATAGAATCTCACTATGTGGCCCTCGGTAGAGTGTCATGGTGTTATAGCTCACAGCAACCTCAAATTCTTGGGCTTAAGAGATTCTCTTGCCTCAGCCTCCCAAGTAGCTGGGACTACAGGCGCCTGCCACAATGCCAGGCTATTTTTTTGTTGCAGTTGTTGTTGTTTAGCTGGTCCGAGCTGGGTTCAACCCTCCAGCTTCAGTGTATGTGGCTGGCACTGTAACCACTGTGCTACAGGCACGGAGTCAAAAGTATAATCTTTTTATTTATTTATTTATTTTTGCAGTTTTGGCCGGGGCTGGGTTTGAACCCACCACCTATGGCATATGGGGCTGGTGCCCTACTCCTTTGAGCCACAGGTACCGCCCAGTGTATTCTTTTTTTAACTGGTTTTTTTTTTTTTTTGGTCAAAATAATTCAAGTGTGCTGCAGACATTTAACTATGGGTTTGAGTGGGCTGTGAGATAAAAAATGTTGGGCGGCACCTGTGGCTCAAAGGAGTATGCCGGAGGTGGCAGGTTCAAACCCAGCCCTAGCCAAAAACAGAAAAAAAAAAAAAGAAAAACCAGAAAAAATGTTGAAAAACACTATTCTAGAACATGCAAAACTCATCTGTTGGAGAAAAACATCAGAGCAGGGCTTCTCTCTGGGGTTGGGTACGGACGACCAACAAGGGCACAAGGAGCTCACTGGAGTTAAGAAAATATTCTGTATCTTCGGTCTGGGTCAGTAACTGGAGGTATTTATGCAAACATATAATGGCACACTTAAGATTTACACTTTCCTCTAGGTAAATTTTACCTATAAAATAAAACAACCTTGCAAATATTGTTGTAAATATTGTAAATAGAGGTCGGGTCAGCGCCCGGACATTTGGCTACTTACCTCACCTGTAAAATGGGAAAAAGATCAGAAATAAAGGTCAAAAACATAAAAAAAGAAATTATAAATAAATTGAACTCTAGTCAATTATACACATGTACTGATAAGTGGAACCCACTGAAATTCATACAAAGTTGGGTGGGGTAGATGAAGGAATAGTCATGTGTCAAAGCAAAAATAGCAACATGGCAGATCTGAGTGGTCGGTATATGGGTGTTCACTGCATAATACTTTATGCTTAAAATGGTCATGATAAAATGTCGAGGTAAAGTACCCACAAATGAAAATGGTTAGTACTGACTGGTGGATAGACAGCAGAGTCCCAAATAGCCACATTATAGGCTAGCAGATAAAGGATGCTTCTTCAGAATCAAAACAAAGAAAGGGACAAGGGAGGAGGACATTTCCAGACTGGGAGGGAGATAGTATCTCTAACAGAACTACTTAAGGATTTAATTCTGGAAGAAGGAAATTGATCCCAGAAGGAAAGAGTGAGATGCAAAAACAGATGATGAGTGAAGCAAATGGCAAACATCTGGAAAAATCGATTCAGGTATTATCTGTATAAAGCAATACAAAGAACAGTGAGTGATCTGGGGGTTATAACAATGAGGTTGAACTTGTATCAGTCATGATACTTAGTTGGAAACAACACATTCACTCTAAGTTTAAACAGAAAGCACTTACTAACAAATAATAACAGCAATCAGACTCTGAATTTGCACAGCCGGAAACAAAGCCCAGCCATGATGAAGGAGCTTCTCCACGGGGTCCTCCTTGTGGCTTCCTACTTGGCACCCATCATGTTGGGATGGTGCCTCTCACCTGGACACACTGGCATTTTGAGAAGGGTGATTCCTCCTGGTGCAGGGTGGTCTCATTCACTGTTGAATGTCTAGCACCCCCAGTCCACACCAGCATGTGTCAGGTCACTCCCAAGTCACTAAGATATTCCAAAATATCAGTACCGTGTGTTCCCAGGCTTCCCCAAGGGAGGAAGTGGTGCTATCTTTGGTTGACCACCACCCTATGGAAGTGCTGTTCTGGTTGTCCCCAAAGAATGGGATTCCTTAACATGGTTCTTGCCAGAATGCAAATTCCTCTGCACCCAGCTATTGACCCATGTTGATCACTCACACATCCAATTATCGAGTGAGTGCAGTGACGTGCCTCGGTAACATAACCACACCTAGCCAGAGGGAGATTGGAGGTGTTGTTTCAACAACTTTTGCACAGTCAGAAATCATGTGTGTGCAAATGGGAGGAGATGTTTGGGAGACGCCGTGCATCTTAAGTGTGTGATGAGCGTTCACCGCCACCGTTTCGGATGCCTAATGTTAACGAAGCAACTTAAACTTTGGGGTGGCTCGGTGCCCGTGGCTCAACGGGCTAAGGCACCAGCCACGTACACCTGAGCTGGCGGGTTTGAATCCAGCCTGGGCCCGC
>CAUYON010111294.1:0-15590 GCA_963573935.1 Arctocebus calabarensis | reverse complement strand
CAATGTCTTTATATAGTGATCAAGAAAATGCCATGAAGGCTATCTGTAACAGTACGATAAAAATATTTCTGAATGTATATGAAGCACATTGTGCCCTATGATTGCACCAATGTACACAATTATGATTCAATAAAATTATTTAAAAAAAAAAAAAAAAAAAAGGCTGTGAGGACCAAGTCCATCTTTCCCTGAGACCACCAGTGCTTGGGGACCACACTCTGACCTGTCTGCCTGAGACTTCCCGATGAAAAGGCTCAGGAGTGTTCTCCCCCAACACAGGCGGGTGCCCTGCACACGCCTCAGACCTACATGCCTCCCCAGACTCCAGCCCTGCATTCTGAAGCACACCCACTAAAACATGGCCTAAGTCAGGATTTTCTGTAACAGGACATAGCACACACTTATCCACGTGTGCCAAAAAGTAAATACCATCTTACAACATTGTGTTTATCACAGCAATAACAAATGTCACATTTTAAAAATCAACTAAATGAACCGATCACTGAAAAGTATCAGGTTTTCACATTTCAATATAAAGAATTCATGTGGATAAGAGACAGGACCTGACAGCCACACTCTAAAGAGATTAAGCACATGCTCCGCATGGGCGGGTACTGCTGTGGGGGTGGGGCTGGACTCCAGGTTGACCATGTGCACGCCTCAGGGGCTGAGCACAGCAGGACACCTGCCCCAGCTTGCACACAAAAAAAACTTATTTCACTGTCAGATTCTACTCTAACTTTTGGGACCTGAGGACTAAGGTCTATAGAAAGTAGAATAAAGCAAAAAATAAAGTTTGAGTCTTGCTACTTGGGGCTGAATGATGCAAACAGCCACAGGACACGAAGAACAGAGAACTCTTCCTTTCCTCAAACCCCTGGCACCACTGAACCCAGCCAAGTGGTTCAGCGACCCAGTGAGCACCTGGGAAACAGCCACAGCAGGGTTAGTTTATAAGGAGGCCAAAGGGCCTTGGCTGAGACATACCATCCCCAGTCTCCATAAGCTCAGCATTGCCATACTTGGGTGCCGTCCGCGAGGCCGTGGAACCCTGTGGCCGTTCCACCTGTATCGTGTGCTCTGAGGTGTAAGTGGTTACGTCCGGAGGTGCAGAGTGGTTTTCTGTAAAGAAGCACAGTATCAGATCTCTGGCAGTCATGATAGTTACTCTGAAGACCATGCAAGCAACAGGCCTCAAGGGCATCATGTCTGCTACAGGCCCTCGTTCTTTTGCACGTGGAAGGTTATTGTGAACCAAAGGCTGCTATGAAAACCTCAGCACAAAGATGACCTTTAAGACAATTTATATTGTCCCCAATGGAACAAAGTTAGGTAAAACTTGAGACATAATTTCCCAGATGGGAGCCCTGCCCATGAGTCATGGTAGCATTTTAACTAAAATAATGTTCTCACACAGCCAAGACCAGATATTACAAGCCAGGTATCTGTTCACGGAGAACGTGCTTTTCATGTCTCCAGTAGGTGTAGCTCAGAGCTGTAGCTTCAATGCCAGAGAAGGGGGACGGAAACCCAGCTCCGGAAATCCCTGGAGATTGATAGTTTCTTCAGCTCTGTGCCTCAGTTTCCTCCACTGTCAAATGACTATAAGCATATAGCATAGCTAGGTGGATTAAATGAGTGAACATGTAAAGTTCTTAGGATAATGCTCTATAAAGGATGAGACGATGAGAAATGTTAGCTATGCTATTATTTGTCTTAGCCTGAATAATTATTCAAAATGAGAACATGTTTTCAATATAATCTGCGCAGAGTATGCTAAGCCCAAGAGGCTCAGTTGTTGTTCACTGGAGGGAAAGCCAACCCGTAGAGGGCTGGATGTGGGGTGGGGCACAGTTTTCCTGTTTGTTGAGTAAGGTGCTATGAGGGCCAGACAGTGGCCATCACAACACTTCCCACCATGCAAGTCTCACGATGATATCACATCTTTGATGCCAACTTACTAACCCTCTTGGATGGAAGCTTTTGAGATGACCTCCCTCCCATCCCTCAACACAGCAACCCAGGTGACCAACTGATCCCGATCTGCCTCTGGCCACAGGTCTGAGCATCCAAATCACGTAATTACACCTGTCTTATACAGGCACCAGGGGAATTAGGTAAATAAACACAGAGCCCCCAAACTCCATCATCATCAAGCTACAGACATCTGCCGGATGACAGGACTGAGGCCAGCTGGTGTGAGACAGGCACAGGACTCGGGTCCAGACCTCGGCATCAGCCCTGGCACAGACCATTTGGGAGAAAGCTGAGCTTCCCACTTCCGATCGCCTTTTCCCAAGACTGTCTTCCCAAGACAGGCTAAGCTGGGTCTCCCCAAAACTTGTAGGCCTCAGAATTTGACTGCACATGGGCACAGGGTCTCCTGGACAATGACAGCAGAAGTGTCTGCTGTATGAACTGCCCAGTCTGTGGGACACTGTTCCAGCAAAGTAACATACATCCAGATGGACAATTTCTTAGATCTCAGCCCAGAGAAAGGGAGCTCTCAACAGGAGCAAAACAGAGGTTGCCCACTACCCAAGGGTGCAGGGCCAAGTGTTTCACATGCTTGGTCCTTCTCATCACAGTGCACCTGCATTTTTACCGAACAGTTCTTATTTCCAAATGATTTGATTCTCTGAAGTTCCCTCTCCTTGTGGCTAAGCACCACACACCAGGCCTCATACTGCACAACGGGAAAAGCCTGTAATCAGCCACCTAACCCTGAGAGCTGTGCTCCCATTCCATCCAGGCTCACACAGTGCAGTTTCCTACAGCTGCACCACCCAGGACGTCCATATCCATGTCTGGCAGCAGGAAAGGTGCAGAGCTCCCACTCTGAGAGTGGAGAAAGTGATGATCCCAATACCCTTGGCTCTCTAGAAAGCAGGAGCTGTGACAGCTGGGTGGCTCTAGCGTCTTCAGGCTTCTTTGCACATCCCTGCCCTGCCAGCAGCCAGGGGGCAGTCTCAGAGTCTGCACTACCATGACACACTGCACCCCTTTCCATTGTGAAAGAGTTCAGGATCCCAGGTTCAAGGAGATTACCATCTTTTGAGGGGCATGTTGAAGAATCCAACGTAGCAGGTGCTCAGGAGACAGCTGTGAGGGTGAGCGGCGGCGCCTGCTCTGCTCGCCGGCTCAGGTCTGAGACTGAGGACGTCCACATCGTGAAGGCAAAGGACCCACCATAGGGCTGCGTCCCCTGAGCACAGCAGCCTGCCACCCTTTGGATCAGCTGGCAGCACTTGCAAAATCAAGACACAAATGGCAGCCGCCCCCCAAGCCATGTGTCAGGGTCACCTCCGTGCGATCCTGCCCCATGCTGTGCACCCTCCACACCGGCTTCCTCCACAGTCTGAGCCCAGGGCAGGAGCCTCACCCACCGCCCCCATCACTCTCAGTAGTTGGCTCCAGTTCCGGGGAACTTGAATCTAAGCTCAAAGGGGGATATGATTAGACTGTTTCTATGACCCTCTGCAAGTTGGGGACTCCCACGCCCCAGCTGTTTCCTAGGCATGGCCAGTCTCGGTACTAGCTGGGCCCTCCTGCTGAACTTACCCAGAGATTCCCCCACTTCCCTGAGAACCTGCTCTCAGGAGTCTCTGTGCACCCCACTCCTCAGGGGACCCCACTTCCCCAAGGGAACCCCTTCCTGGGCATCTGTTCTCAAGGGTCCCTGAGCTCCCCTCCTGGGAATGCTATCACTGCTACAATACCTGCCTAGTAAAAACATACTTCCAGCATCTACTGACAGAGCCCACGTGCCGTAATTTCTTCAAGCATGTACATTAACAGAAGATTACAGAGACTTTAATATATTTGTAACTAAAAATAACTGATGTCTCTTTAGTTTTCTAAATGCAGTTTGATCTTGAATGCCCAATCATACTGTTATCTCTTCTGCTTTTTCTTATTCTAGAAATGTATTAGTTTCTCTTTAATTTCTCCACTTCTAATTCTTATTTTATTCCATTTATGCTTTTAAAAAATATACTTTTTGAAGTCCAAAAGTACTCCATTAAATATACACCTTTGTGTCAAATTAAAAACTATGTTGCTTCTCAGACTTTTGGCTAAGATCTAGTATCTATGCTTAGCAGTTTAATATATGATATGTTGTCTGTCCTCTATTCAAATTAGATTTTTTTTTTTTTGAGACAAGAGTCTCACTATGTTGCCCTCAGTTACATCACAGCTCACAGCAACCTATAACTCTTGGGTTCAAGCAAATCTCTTGCCTGAGCCTCCCAAGTAGCTGTGACTACAGGCACCACCACAATGCCCGTCTATTTTTTTGTTGCAGTTGTTATTGCTGTTTAGCAGGCCTGGGCCAAGTTCGAACCTGCCTGCCTCGGTGTATATGGCTGGCGTCCTAATCACTGAGCTATGGGTGGAGAGCCCAAATTAGAAATTATCGAAATGTTATACTCTCAAGAGTTACATTTAGGCTACACTGAGACTTGACATACATGAGTAACAAGACCTTTCACAGTTTGGGTAAACGTGATCCTCCAAACTATAATCCCTCCATATTCCAAGGGCAAATAGACAAAAGGAAAACCAAATGAAGTGATTAATTTGTTCAAAAATACATCTTTCGCTTGGTAAGATTCTGAGCATTTCCTTAAAAGTGAACAAAATCAAAGAATATGAATATAACTTGCAAGTAGCAGAGATCGTGTCTGACCTCTCCTGTCTGGTTTGCAGGCACTATGTTTCATTCAGGAGCATATTTTAACAGAATTGAGAAGAAAACACATAAGTCTCTCTAAGGAACAAAAACAGACTCCTTTATGGACACGAAGCCCCAGGTTCCCAATGCAGGAGTGTACTGGGCAGCAAAGCACCCCAGGGCCAGAGGGTCTATACTCTGCCCACCCCACATACTCTACAGGTTCCCTGCAAACATAAGGTGCAGGCACACCTGCCAGGCACTCACCAATGTGGGTCTGGGCTAGGACATCCGCCAGCCTGTGGGCCGCCCCACTGCCGCCGCTCTGCGTGGATGAGGAGGATGTGGTGGAAGTGGTAGAGCCGTGCATGGCCTGGCTGACCCAGTGCTCCATACTGATGCTGCCCTGGCTGGATGTGGGGGTGCCCTGGGAGTCGCCCTGCACCGAGCCATCATCTTCTGAGCCTGAGGAGGTATCTGCAAGAAAGAGGAGGCCGGGACACTGCCAACAGCTGCACTCTGAAGCCTCTTGAAAAGTTACACTTTTCAGATGATTACTCTTTTAGTGTAATGACTTTTTATCCAATACCTTAAATATGCTGTAACATGTTTATTTTGACATTAAAGCTCAGACACAGATGCACTCACCCATTTCCTCCACATGGTCTAGGAAGAAACCAAGGGCTCCATGAACAGTAGGCTGAGCCTCATCTCCCAGGAATGGCATGTGCCACAGTCACAAGTTTAAAGGTGACTGTGGTTAGGCCTCATTAATCCTGACCTACTTCCCTGAGCAGTAACCAACTTAAGTTTGGGGTAAATGCAAGATGCTGTGTGGGGTGGAGGCGACCCCACCCAACCCTACCAGCATTGGTGCACAAACACCTCTGGGAGCTATGCTTTATGCACTCAACCTATTTACTTTTACAGGATTCGCTTCTTATAAAAAACTTTCATTATTTAGGTGATTTTTGTATTTTGGAAATTTGATATCTTAGTTGAGATAAAACATCAGTTTTTCATTATAATTCAGACATGTTTCATTTAATAATGAGTTTCATTCTATACCTCTATTAATTTCTTCCCTACAATTCCTCCCTTGTGCTCACTCTGAGCCTAACTCGCACCCTCCTAGGTCTCCAGGACTAACTTGCAACTCTCCCCATGTCAGACCTAGAACTCAGCCTTCCCCTCCCCATCTGAGCCAACACAGCCAACTGCTCGTTCCCTGCCCCCACCCCGTTTCTTGCTTTGCAGACATCACCGCACAATGTGCAATTCCATACATCTGCCATCTGTGCAACTGCTGTTGGAAAGAAAATTACAGGGAATAGCCTTCCATGCTCACCTGGCTATTCACTATTTCTGGGGCTCATTCCTATTTATTTATTTACTTATTTGTTTATTGAGGCAGAGTCTCAATATGTCACCCTCGGTAGAGTGCCTTGGAGTCACAGCTCACAGCAACCTCAAACTCTTAGGCTTAAGCAAGTATCTCAGGTTAAGCCCAAGTGGCTGGGACTACAAGTGCCCACCACAATGCCCAGCTATTTTTTTGCTGTTCTTGTCATTGTTGTTTAGCAGGCCTGGGCCAGGTTCCAACCCACCAGCCCCAGTGTGTGTGGCTAGTGCCCTAACCACTGAGCTACAGGTACCGAGCCTCTTCAGAGTTGACTTTTCACCTCACCATCACCATCAGCCCACAGGACCTTCCTTGTGTATCACACGACTCTGTTGCCCAGTCCTCATAGGGCTCCTGTCTCAGACACCTTTTCCTCCCTTGTTTGTAAAAGATGGTTCATGGGACAGGAGCCAAGAGAACCCTGGTAGGACTCAAGTGTCCTGTCCCCACTCTCTGGCGCCTCTTGTACCTCCTGCTACACATGTCCTTCCTGACATTTGGATTTCAGTGCTTTGACTCCCATGAAATTAGGTCAGATTCTTTTTATATTTGTTGTGCATGGGGTTCACTGAATAGGGTCTACAAACAGATGGTTTACATCAATTTGAGAAATTCTGTATGTTTCTTAGAATAGTTTTTCTGCTCTTTTCTCATTCGTATCCTTCTTGTATTACAAGTGTATTAAACTACACCACAGATGCTTGAGGTTCTGCTGGTTTTAATTCCTGTGTCTCTCTTCTTCAGGGTGGCTGGCTTCCCTTGGCCTCCAAGTTCACAGAGTATCTTCCTTCTCCAACCTGACTCCAAACCCATTCATTTCAGTATTGTATTTTTCAGTTCTACAGTTCTTTTTTTTTTTTTTTTTTTTTTAAGAATTTAGAGTAGTTTCAGGTCCACAGATCGGGCCCTGTGACTTTTCTTATAAATCTAAGAATTACTGATTTTTCAGTTTGTTCAACTTTTTACTTATCAGGACACGATGGTTCCTTTGAAGCACAACATGAAGTTCCCTTTTTTCCATTAATGCTCAAGTATGTTTTTAGTTCTTTGACATATTTTCAACTGGTTCCCTAAATAAATATTTATAATGGCAAATTCAAAAACCCTGTCTTCTGCTACAAACTTCTAGATCAGTCAGTTCTGCACATAACTTTAAGCATTCTAGTAGCTACATGAAAACATACACAGACTAGAGCGGCGCCTGTGGCTCATCGAGTAGGGGGCCAGCCCCATATACCAAAGGTGGTGGGTTCAAACCCGGCCTCGGCCAAACTGCAAAACAGAAAAATAGCCAGGCGTTGTGGAGGGCGCCGATAGTCCCAGCTACTCTGGAGGCTGAGGCAAGAGAATCGCCTTAGCCCAGGAGTTGGAGGTTGCTGTGAGCTGGCAGATCTGTGACCCAATCTGCCTGCCTTCACCTCAGGTTTCTGAGGTGAAGTCTTGACTGAGGCACAGATGGCTGCTCACTGGCACAGCACCTGTGACACCTTCATGCAGCAATAGCAGAGCGGAATAGCTGTGATAGAGGCCTGTGACCTACAGACACTGAAGTTTGATAACCTGATTCAAGTAACTGCCTGAACTGCCCAAGACAACACATTTATGTTATAAAGACCTAAGAATCAGTCTAAGCAGAAAAATCCAATGTCACAACTAAAGTGGTAAGAACTCTTCTCTCTTCCACATGAATTTAAGCAAAATTTTATAAGATTCAAAAAGTGTCTACCAGCTCGGCGCCTGTGGCTCAACGGGCTAAGGCGCCAGCCACATACACCTGAGCTGGCGGGTTCGAATCCAGCCTGGGCCCACCAAACAACAATGATGGCTGCAACCAAAAAATGGCCAGGGGTTGTGGCAGGCACCTGTAGTCCCAGCTTCTTGGGAGGCAGAGGCAGGAGACTTGATTGAGCCCAGGAATTGGAGGTGGCTGTGAGCTGTGATGCCACAGCACTCTATCCAGGGTGACAGCTTGAAGCTCTGTCTCAAAAAAAAAAAAAAAAAGTGTCTATCATATGTATAGGTCTTGATAAGAAGTTTAAAGAGTCGTTTATACAGATATATACAGTGACATCAACTCCTTTCAAATTTAATTCATGTATTGCTTTGGACTTCTGGCTCATGAAATCTTAATTATAGCACTGTTATGTTGAAAGCTACAAGGCTGACTGCCAGGCTAGCAGTCACTTAACGCTGTGATAAACCATCTTGCACGATACAAGGGCCAGGCCTGTGGCTCACCTGGGGGTGTGTAGGCATCCATCGAGGTCTGTACCACCAGCGACCTGCGTTTGGATGGCATGGGCACCGCCATCTTTCTCTCCTTGTGCTTTGCGAGGGCTGCCTGAACGGCCTCTGTGTGCACATCTAGAAGAGAGAGCACGTCACTGCCCTGTCCTGTGGGCCCTGGAGGCCATCTCCTCCCCTAACTCACCTCTGGGTAGGAGGGCAAGGAGAGAGGAACGTGTGAACCCACACACTTGAAAGCCCATCAAGAAGACAATGGATCCCTGCCCCACTTTCAGCTGCAGTAGAATCCCTGTAATGCCCCACACACACACACACGGACCTCCTCAACTTGCCCTAATTCTCACAGACCAAACAAACTCCACTCTCACCAGTCGTGTTCAAATGGAAGAGAGGAGGAAGTGACCCCATCACATTACAATCAGCAAAAGAAACACTATGGTTGTTCAGAGGGAACACAGGCCACGGAGGAAGGCACCTCATCAGCAAACCCAAGTGGACTCCAGATAGACAAGCCTCCTCTGTCTAGAAGAGGAAACCTTGACACACAGGAAGAGCCACCTGGGCCAACAGCAAGGACAACCCTTTTACCTTTTCTGCCTCTGTCTCTCTGATAGTGCAGACTCCTCAGCACATGAGCGACCTGCACATCTGCTGAGTGACGAAGTCTGTTCCCAGAAGCTGGCCTCGCCATGATTCAAACTGCAAATCCCACCATCAGCGTAAAGGATGGGTCCAGGTGCAAAAGTTCCCAGCTCTCTTTATCTCCAACTGTCTCAAGTGTTGTGACAATGAGAGTCCTCAAACTCTTCCACCCAAAGAACAATTTTAACTCCTGAAAACTTGCCAAAAACCTTTCAAAGCTTTTAGCAATGGAGTTAATATTTTTGTATTTGTGTTATATGAAAATTGGGGGGGAACCCTGTACTTCACAATCATGAACCCACTTGGCTGTCAGAACACCACTCGTCATGTGCCCCAGGAAACCTGCTCCACACTCCAAGGGTGAGCGTAGAAAAGGTAGGCGTGACAGTGCTACTCTAGACACAGCTGGCCTTATGGATGCCTCTGGAAGCTCACAGGATCCCATAGGGGTCCCTGGACTTGAGGTTTGCTATCCCAGAGGGACACAGATGTGTGGCAAATCCTACTCCAAAGGACAGCAAGGTTGAGACATTAGGCCCTAAGCACCAAGATAGCTCCTGCCATTTACACTCACACCCAATGTGTAAGAAATGCTTTTACGTCCATTTCTAAGCCCATAAAAAGAAACCATTCTGACCATATTAGGAAGCGATATGCTGCATGTTAATTTTAATATTCTTCCTTGTCATGGGCAGACTTGGTTGGAATGAACACGACACAAATCTCAATCCTCTCCTAGGATTATTGGTTGAAATGGGTGTCTAGAATTTAAAAGCTAGAATTTAAGCTCTAATTTGAGACTTTATCAAACAAAGGTAGTAAAATTCCCTGAAATGTTTTAGGTGCTCAGTGACTATTTATCCACTTCCCAACTCAAATCTGCATTCCAAAAGAGAACTATTCAAAAAGAAGAAAGATGCATACTATCAGAAAGAATGCAAAGGACTACAGTACAAAGTAGTCATAGGTTTAGAAATGAAATGGAAAAATATAGCCAGGAAAGATTAAATCTGAGACTGTGAGGCTAATGAGACTGTCAAGTACGTCAATAATTGAGACACATTAGAATCACTTCCTGGCTGCTCCACTGTAGGTGAGCGGTCACAGCTCCTGCAAGCCAAGGCCCCAGGACTCTGGACCTTCCTTGTGAAAGTCTTGGGTCTTCCATGTTGGCCCAGGAGAAGAATCAATCACAAAACTCTGAAGTATGTACACTGGAAACAGACTACAATAAGATCTTCATGTCTCACAGCTGGTTTTTAAAATGACATGAGCATATAAGTACACTGCTGTCTGTTAGCTTACCACAATTTCTCATGGCACCCTCTGCACAAAGAAGGGTCTCCACCCATACTCAGCAGCCCTGGCCCTCTGCAGCAGAGCATGGGAACAGGGCAGAGACCACTGTCTGCGCAGGCACGACATGGGAGAGCCACTGTTCCCTCTCACTCTACCACATCAACTTGGCCATCAGGTCCTGCTGCCCCTGACTTCTACACAAACCTCATAGTCCTAACTCACACCACTACACACACCAATCTCAGGCCTTGCAGGCTGCTCCTCTTCCAGTCCACAATGCGCAAAGCTCTGGGGAAGCATCTCCAGCCACACATGGGCTGCCATCATGCCTCTGCCACCTGCAGCATCAGGTCCAAATCCCCAGCACAATCCTTATAACCCAGCCCTTGATTTCTTGCCCCCTCCCTCGGTGTGTTTTGTGCCCTCTTCCCCCTTCAAAAAATAGGAACCAGGCAATATTTTAGGTGCTCAACCTACATGGATGAATAATACAAAGACCCTTTCTATGAGGACTTTACCTTCTTATAGGAGAAAATAAGTAGGTGGGCAGATGATTTGTGGATGAAGAGATAGGTGGATGACACAAGAGGATAAATATTACAGATGTAGAACAGAGGGGTGGGTAGGTAACAGGTAACTAATGGAGAGATGCGGGATGGACAATAGATGACCCTAAATAGGTACGACTGACCACAAACATGAAGACAAAGTCAGATGGGGACATTTGCCTTGGATATGATGGAGACCAAGCATGCTGAGGCAGTATTTCATAATTTTACTTGTGAGTCAGAGAACTCACAAAACAGTAGCATCTGAGCAAATAGCTGACAACGGTGAGGAGACAGTGAAAAGACAGCATCGTGAGTCTGGAGGGGGTGGGCAACAGTCACTGCACAGCCCTGCAGACGTCACATGCCATGTACTAAACAGGAAGGTGGGGCACCATGAGCACACTGAGTGGACACTGAGGCAAACAAGGGTCATGATCCAAAATGTCTCAAAAGCCTGGTCTGCTGCCACATCCAGAGAGACTCCAAGGTCAAGGACAGGAGGTCCGTTGGTCCAGGGAGCAGCCTCATCCTGCCACTCCTACTGTGTCTGTCTGCATGAACTTGGGGGCAGCTACATCCTGGTTCCTCCATAGTACCTGGTTTGCACAGCCATAGAAGGGTTCCTCAAACCTTTCCTAGGATGAAAGCTCCTCTGAGCTCAAGCCTGGGGACATGGGAGGATGAAAACCACTTCAGCTCCCCACAGCCCGCAGGTCTGGGCTCAAGACTGGGTTGAAAGGGCCCAGCTAAGAGAAGGAGCCGAAGAGGACATCAAGATTTGGCTCTATGGTGACCTCTGGGGGACACCAGCTGCCTGGGGTGCATTGGTTGCCAGGCAAGGGGGAGCCCTAGACTCTCACCCCAGTGCCTGGGGTGCTGCCTGGCAGGGACTGAGTATAGCAGGTGCTTGGCTGCTCCCTCACCTCACTGCTATCTCAGCAGAAACTCATGGTGGGAGAGGGCCGACAACACGGTCACTTTCCTCTCTTGAGGACTGTCCCCACAGCTGTCCTGAGCCGCCTCGGACCCCGTCTACTGTGCTACTCCCAGCTCCTTGTGCCTGGGAATGGTAGGGTGAAATGCGAGGGACACACCCCAGGCCCAGGGCCCCCGTGTTCACCCCTCGCAGGCCTTTTCTCAGGGAGATAGTGCCAGATGACACCCAGCACACTGGCCTGGGGCACCTCAAAGTTGACAAGAAACAGCAAGAGCCACGTTCTTGGCAGAGGACTGCATGGATGCCCGGGTGCCAACCCGCCTCTTCAGCTTGTGAGCAAACACTGTCCCCAACATGCTGCTGTGATGATTCCCCACCAAAGTGTAAGAAAGGTCATACAAAGTTAGAAGTTAAAAGCTGGCATGCAGTACAGTCCCGCATGGGGCGAGCAGACAACAGCTAGCGCTAAATTAACAAAAAAAAAATGTAGTGCTGGAGCCCAGGTGTGCCCAAGGCAGCACTGCAGAGACAACATCATGAAGGAAAACTCAACACCCAGCACGTGGAAGTTATAAAGGGTGTTTCTTTTTGGAAAACTGTACTTATAAAGAAGTCACTGAAGATAAAGTAAAAAATATATACTAGAAACCAAGATTATAAAAAGTAACACCAATTATTTGATAGACACACCTAAAAAATGAGCAAAATTCAGCTCCTAGGAGATGACTACCTTTACATGATGAAATTCTAAAGAGGGGAGAGAACACTGTTCACTGCAGGGGAACGTCCCCGGGGGACCAGTCTGTTCTCAAGGAAGTGCCTCCCATGAGGGTATGTGCAGGGCCACTCCATCCCCCACAGCTGCTCCAGCCACCTCACCTGACCGGTAGCGCTCATCTCGGGACCCTGAGGACCGCCGGCGGTGGTAGCGAGAGGATGAAGACGGTGTGACGGGGGCCCGGCGCTCCTGAGGCAAAGCTTGGTCCACCCCTGGACATGAGGGAAAACAGAGTGAGGGTGAGGCGCTCTTGACGCAGCCAGCCAGTGCCACGGTGCACGTCACTTGGAGGACAGGCCCCAACTCTCCCCCAGCAAAGCTGGGGTCTGGGGGGAAGAGGGCAGCAAAGTCCCACCACATGGCCTTTAGAGGGCCACCCTGTGCCCCTTCGGGTCACCAATGCCCACATCACAGATTTAACCAAGTCGCCTATGAAGTGGATTCTCAGTCAGGGCAAGGGTCCCCAAGACAGAATCATGTCACGATCTTTTTATAAAATTAATCAAACAGAAAGGGTCATATAAATTCTTCAGGAAAATAAAAACTGCATGTATCAGTAAATTCAAGTTAACTCTAAAATAAACCTTATAGGATACTTTAACCAGGATGCAAAGTAAACTTCCAGTTTTATCAATTCTAGATTACTCTCTGAAAACTTACTCCATTTGGGGCTGAGTATTTTAACAAATGGCATCTGAATACAGCTTTAATGAATTACAGGAGATGTTACCGTGGTCAAGTGAAAATAACTCAATCTGCCAGTCCTGGAATGGATCGTACTCGGATGACAGGGTGGCAAGGAACAGCCCAGACAAAACCAAGCACCACTGGGAAAGACTAACCATCATGGTAAAAAGATAAAGAAAGTCTGTGACACTGACCCTCGACCTTCAGAAAAGGACCAGTCATGCCTGACTGGCAGCAAACCAGACAAAAATGCTAAGGAAAACAGGTTTAGCCCCTGGTTTTCCACGTTGGGCTCCCATGACACTGTCCCATGGGTTTAATCTCCCTCCTACTGCAGTGACTTCTGCCTTTGCTCTCAACATGTGTCTGAAGGTCCACATTAACAGGCTGACGCATCAGAGCCCAAAACCCGATGCTGCTGTCAGGGTCAGAACAGAACGTCTGCAGCTACCAAACACCTTCCAGTTACTGCCTACAAATGAGCTTTGTAAAATGATTTTTTTTTGGTGGGGCAGGGCAGGGACAGAGAGACAGAGTCTCACTATTTCACCCTCAGTAGAGTGCTGTGGCAACACGGCGCACAGCAACCTCTAACTCTTGGGCTTAAGTGATTCTCTTGCCTCAGCCTCCCAAATAGCTAGGACTATAGGCACCCACCATAATGCCCAGCTATTTTTTTGTTGCAGTTATCATTGTTGTTTAGCTGATCCAGGCTGGGTTCGAACTTGTATAAACCGCCATAATAACCAAGCCTATAAAATGATCTTTAAAAACCTGCCTTTTGGCTCGGCACCCATATCTCCCTGATTAGGGCACCAGCCACATACACTGAGGCTGGTGGGTTTGAACCCAGCCTGGGCCGGCTAAACAACAACTATAACAAAAAATAGCTGGGCATTGTGGCGGGCACCTATAGTCCCAGCTACTTAGGAGGCTGAGGTGGGAGAATCACTTAAGCCCAAGAGTTTGAGGTTGCTGTGAGCTGTGATGCCACAGAACTCTACCCAGGGCAACAGCTTGAGACTATCTCAAAATAAATAAATAAATAAAATAAAATAAAATAAAACCTGCCTTTTGTTTTTATCAAATAGAGGCAAAGTATTTACGTACATATTTAAGAGGTGGATTTTTAATATCCCTTGAACTGTCCACATTAGACCCTATGTGGACTCCCCCCTTCACCCTGGGTCCCTCCCACTCTTGGGATCAGATGTGACCCTCTCTGTGGGGCCATGGCTGCTGCAACCTTCCAGCTCATGCTTTCTGGTGCCTCTGAACCTACTTCTATACCTTTTTCCGATTCTCTTTGCTTTCCTTCCTAATCTTCTAACAAAAATTCTTCCCCACACCTTTCTTGCCGGTGAACACTGACATCCTTATGACCATTTTTTGGTTCCTTTTTCCTTAAAAGGAACCTTAGAGCAGGGGTCCTCAACCTACAGCCCGCGGGCCACAAGCGTTGGTGTGAATTGTATTTGTTCCCATTTTGTTTTTTACTTCAAAATAAGATATGTGCAGTGTGTATAGGAATTTGTTCCTAGTTTTTTTTTTTTTTTAAACTATAGGCTGGCCCTCCAACAGTCTGAGAGACAGTGAATTGGCCCCCTGTTTAAAAAGTTTGAGGACGCCTGCCTTAGAGCGTCCCCCAACCCAGCACTAGCTTTGGTGCCCAGAACTGCTGCATAATGATGGCATAGGTCCCTCCTTCCCTGACTTGGTCACTTGTTACCCACGTTCCTCAACGTTTCCACTCTCCTGAAGCTCACACCCCACAGGCATACCTGAGCATCTTCAGAAGGATGAGAGTGACAACAGTTAATGTAACATTATGTAGCTCCAAATAGCTAGGAGGGGGTATTGAGAAGCTCAAGACAATGACTGTGCTAATTACCTCGGTCTGATCACCATACATCATATGTGTGGGAACATCGACAAACCCCATAAAAATGAGAATTAACATTTGGAGACCCTGCACCTGCAGAGATGTTTCTGTTCTTTTTTTTTTAATTATTAAATTATAATTGCGTACATTAGTGCAATCATGGGGCACAATGTGCTGACTTCATATATAATCTGAAATATTGTCATCGAACTGTTTAACATAGCCTTCATGGCATTTTCTTAATCGCTATATGAAGACATTTATATTCTGCATTTAGTAAGTTTCACCTGTACTCTTCTAAGATGCACCATAGGTGTGATACCACCAATACCCTCCCTTTACCCTCCTCTGCCCTCCCCTCCCCTCCCTTGCCCTTTTCCCCATATTCTTGTGGTATAATTTGGTTTTAGCCTTCATATGAAAGCTATAAATTAGCTTCATAGTAGGGCTGAATACATTGGATACTTTTTCTTCCATTCTTGAGATACTT
>CAUYON010111291.1:0-18335 GCA_963573935.1 Arctocebus calabarensis | reverse complement strand
AAGTTTTTTCTCCTGGCACTCCACTGTAAGGCAAACCTGGGGCTCTTGAGGGGTGATGACACAAGCTGAAGCCATAAGAGTATGCCCTGGGCATTCTCAGTCCAGTTTGGGCTCTGATGGGGTCACTGTCCCAGGAGGCCTTCGCCTCTGGGCTGTTTTAGGACTATTGTCCTCATTGTGCTGTTTTCTGAAAAACATCCTGGTGCTGCTGCCCGTTTATGGAAGAGAGAGGAAGTGCCTCACCGCCAAGTTCCACCTGTTTCAGGTGTTCCCTGTGAGAAGTAGCACCGCACCTGGCTCTTCTACTCGCTCCAGAAACATTATTTTTAAAAGACTACTTAGAGTTGTGAAGTTATTATTTAACTACACGACCATGATTGGATAATTAAATTGTTTCCAATTTGTGTGTGATTATAAACAAACCAAGTAAACCTTTTTTACAACAAGATTTATTAGTGATTATCTTTTTAAATGCTTAGATGATCTAATTTGTTAATCATATGCCTCATTTATCAGTTAGATCAAATCACTCCCTTTCATTAAAGTCTTTTATTAGAAATAATAGAGTAGAAATAATCACTAAGGTAAAAGTAAGAAATCTGGGGTGAGCATCCAGGTTGCCAACACGCTACTGGGGGAGCTTTGGGGAAGTACTGTGCTTTCCAGCCTGGGCCTCAGTTTCTTTGCTGATAAAATGGAATGGTTGTACTAGATAATCTTTAAAATTTCATTCAGCTCTAGTATCCTATACTATTATTACTGTTTCTTCCTTTTATCCAAGAAACAGCTTCATGGACTCAATTTCAGGACTCTTTGACATTCTGAGTTTACTATAAATCTTCTCTGATTTCCTGTATTTCTGATTTAATTTCCTTCCCTTTATCCAATTTTGGCTGTTTCTTAATCTTCTTATCTAGGTTTTTGCTTTTGTTCCTTCTTTCACAGCTATCCATTAAGCTGAGATGAAGCCTCTTTTCTTGATCTTTTCCCCACTCAGCACCTGATTCTCCTTTAATCCTTTCTCAACACTTCATGTTTTTTCTGAAAAACCTTTTGATGTTCATTGCTCACAAAGTTTGCTCAGCCTTCTACTTTCTCTTTTTTCTGAAAAAAAAAATGCAAACTAAAAAGTTGGGTAAAAGAATCAAAGAAGGTGAAGTTAAACAAGTAACATGACACAGCACACATCTGGTGTTTTAATCTATTTTGTCTGTGCCCGACTCTTTGTGGTATAGGGATGCAGGGGGGGGTAGCTCTGTGTGTGCTTTGTACTAGCTGAAAGGCCAAAGAGTATTTCAGGCAGTCAACAAAGTTAATAGAGACCCATATGTCACATTACTCTTAATCTTCTAATAAAAATGATGATAGTAGTCAGTAATTGGTAACATTTTAAATTGCATTTTATGTGGCAGATGTTATACTAAGTGTATTAACATACAATGTCTCCTTAAATCCTGAGAAACCCATGGGAGGTAGAAATTATTAGTACTCCCCCTACACCAATGCGTAGATGGGGCAACCGAGTTTTGACATCATTTTGCTATATTATAAAAATCACAATAAATATGTTGCACCACAAGAGGGTGTTTAGTGTAGTGGCAGGTTTGGGTTATTCTGTGAATCATTTAGGATGTTTTATGTTTCAGGTTGTCTTAATTTGCAGTTGTTCAAAATCAGAACCTCAGGCAAGGATTTACCAAGGTGATTCCAGGAATCAGGAGGGAGGAAGCTAGGAACGTGAGAGAGGAAGAGAGAGAGCAAAATACCGGTGCCCCCCACTGTAGGCTCCTGGGAGGGCAGTCTGTCTTAGCCACTCAAGAACAAATCCTGTGAATTGTAGGGATTGGGTTTTCAGAAAAAAAAAATTGAGGGAAGATGTTGATAGGCAAGGTAAAAGCACACCTCATTTTATTGCATTTCACTTTCTATGTGTTGCAGATGTTACAGTTTTTATCAAGTAAATGTTTGTGGAAAATATTCACTAAGAAAGGTTGTAGAGGCCATTTTTTCAATAGCATGTGATCATTTTAAGTCTCACACATTTCAGTAATTAATGTAATATTTACTTATTTATTTATTTATTTATCTATTTTTTGAGACAGAGTCTCATTATGTTGCCCTCTGTAGAGCACAATGGTGTCATAGCTCACAGCAACTTGAAACTCTTGGGCTCAAGTGGTTCTCTTGCCTCAGCCTCCCAAGTAGCTGGGACTACAGGCTCCTGCCACAACAAAACATGGCTATTTTTGTTGTTGTTTGTTTGTTTAGCAGGATCAAGGCAGGTTTGAACCAACCACCCCAGTGCATGTGGCCGGCATCCTAACCATTGAACTACAAGCACTGAGCCAGTAAATAAAGTAATATTTAAAATGTTATTATTTTATCTGTTATGTATGATTTATTTGTTGTCCTTATTGTTGTTGTTTGTTTATTTTATGTTTGTTTTTGTTTTTAAAGATAGGGTCTTATTTTGTTACCCAGGCTGGAGTGCAGTGGCATGATCATAGCTCATTGCAGTCTCAAACTCTTGGGCTCAGGTGATTGTCCTGACTCAGCCACTTAAGTAGCTAGGATTAAAGGCACACAGCACTAGACCTAGGGAATTTCTTTCTTTCTTTCTTTCTTTCTCTCTGTCTTTCTTTCTCTTCCTTTCTTTATTCATTTTATAGAGACAGGGTCTCACTATGCTGATCAGGCTGGTCTCCAACTCCTGGTCTCAAGCAATCCTTCTGTCTCAGCCTCCCTAAATGCTGTGATTATGGGTGTGAATCACCATACCAGCCCAGTGATTTTTTTTTTTTTGAGACAGAGCCTCAAGCTGTCACCCTGGATAGAGTGCAATGGCATCATAGCTCACAGCAACCTCCAATTCCTGAGCTCAAGCAAGTCTCTCGCCTCTGCCTCCCAAGTAGCTGGGACCATAGGCGCCTGCCACAACGCCCGGCCATTTTTTGGTTGCAGCTATCATTGTTGTTTGGCGGGCCAGGCTGGATTCGAACCCGCCAGCTCAGGTGTACATGGCTGGTGCTTTAGCCCATTGAGCCACAGGTGCCAAGCCAGCCCAGTGCTTTTTGATGTTACTACTATAATTGTTTTATTGCGCCCATGTAGGAAAACAAACTCAACTCATAAAAGTTGTGTGCATTCTTATTGCTCCACCATCCAGCTGTTCTTCCCTTTCTTATCCTCTCTTCAGGCCTCCGTATTGCCTTGAGACACAAATAATATTGAAATAAGGACAATTAATAGCCCCATAATGTCCTCTACGAGTCTGAGTGAAAGGCATGTTTGCATATCTCACCTGAAGTCAAGACCTAGAAATGAAGCTTAGTGAGGAAAGCATGTTGAAAGCTGAGATATGATGAAAACTTGGCCTGTTGAGACAAACAGTTAGCCAAGTTGTGGATGCAAAGGAAAATTTCTTGAGGGAAATTAAAAGTGCTGCTCCAGTGAACACATGAATGATAAGAAAGCAAAACAGCTTTATTGCTGATATGGAGAATGCTTGAATGGCCTAGCTAGATCAAACCAAGCACAACGATTGCTTAAACCAAATTGTAATTCAGGGCAAGACTCTCTCTTTAATGCTATGAAGGCTGAGAGATGAGAAAGCAGCAGAAGAAAGTTTGAAGCTAGCAGAGGTTGATTCATGACGTTTAAGAAAAGAAGCCATCTTCATGACATAAAAGTAAAAGATGAAATAGCAAGTGCTCATATAAAAGCTGCAGTCCCTCATTCAGAAGGTCCAGCTAAGATCACAGGAAGTGTTCAATGCAGACAAAACAACTTCCTGTTGGAGTAAGTTGTCTTCTGGGTCCTCCATAGCTAGGGAAGAGAACTCAATGCTTGGCTTCAATGCTTCAAAGGACCAGCTGACTCTCTTCTTAGGGATGAATGTAGCTCATGACTTTATGTGAAGCCAATGCTCCTATGCCTTTCTGCATATCCTAGGGCCCTGAAGAATTACACTAAGTCTATTCTCTCTGTGCTCCATAAATGGTATAACAAAGCCTAGATGACAGCACCAATGATTATAGCATAGTTTACTGAATATTATAAGCTCACTGTTGAGACCTACTACTCAAAAACAAAAAGATCCTTTGAAAGTATTTCTGCTCATTGACAATGTGTCTAGTTATCTGAGAGCTCTGAGGAAGATGTACAATAAGATGAATAACTTTTTTAATGCCTGCTCACACAAAATTCACTCTGTAGGTCAAGGTTCAAGGAGTAATTTTTACTTTCAAGTCTTATTATTTAGGAACTACATTTTGTAAGGCTACCACTGGCATAGATAGTGATTTCTCTGATGACAAAGTAAATCGAAACTTTCTAGGAAATATTTTTCGCTCTAAATGCCACTAAGAATACACATGATTCATGAGAAAAGTTAATATTAATAGGAGTTGGAAGAAATTGATTCCAACCTTCGTGGATGACGTTGAGGGATTTAAGACTTCGGTAAAGGAAATAATTCCAGATATGGTGGAAACAGAAAGAGAAAAAATAGAAATAGAGCTAAAGATATGATTAAATTGCTTTAATCTCATGATAAGACTTGCATAGATGAGTAATTACTTCTTATGGATGAGCAAAGAAAGTGGTTTCTTGAGATGGAATTTACTTCTGGTGAAGATGTTATGGACATTATCAAAATGACAATAAATAATTTAAAGTAGTACACAAACTTAGTAAAAGCAGAGGCAGAGTTTGGAAATATTCACTCCATTTTTGCAAAAAGTTCTATAGTGGGTAAAATGCTATGAAATATCATCAGATGCTACAGAGAAATCTTTTGCAAAAGGCAGAATTACCCAGTGTGGCAAACTTCATTGTCGTCTTATTTTAAGGAACTCTGTCGGCCTCAGTAACCACCACCCTCTTCAGCCAGCATCCATCTCTGTCATCTTGAGACCCTCATGCACCAGCAAAAAGATTACAACTTGCTGAAAACTCAGATCATCATTAGCATTTTTGAGCAGTAAAATGTTTTCGTTAAGGTATGCACACTTAATAGACTCTAGGAAATGTAAACATAACTTTTATATGCACTGGGAAACCAAACATTTCCTGACTCACTTTATTGGGATATTATGTTTATCATAGTGGTTTGGAACTGAGCCTGCAATACCTTTGAAGAGAGCTGTAGAACAAAAAGAGGGGCTGAGAAACACTTTAAGGAAACTAGTAGAGATTAAAATATACATATTACTCTCCAAGGTCCTAAATAGTCCTCAAGACCTATGTTTTGCTGTTTTCCAATGACTGTTTACTTTTTATTTGGATGAACACGCTGATGTCTTTTAGAAAACCTGCTTGGAGAACACTTTAAGAAACCATTGTTAGTTACCACTGAGAGAACAAGAGTTCTACCCCAGTTAGGACAGGATGGATGAAAGGACAGAGGAGCATGGTTAGATGGGAAGCAACGGTCAGGAAACACTCAGCTGGTGGGCCTCAAACACTGCAGTGAAGAGCTGGCAGGTGGCGCACTAGGGCAGGAGGGAGTGTAGAGAAGTTTGGGCTGAAGTGTTTTTCTCTGTAAGGGCTCTGCCTGGTTCATTGCTACATCCTCAAAGCCTACATGGTACCAGCCACAGCGTGGCTGAGCCATCAATGCGTGACTCAGGCAAGTTGCCTCCGATCTCTGGCCTGGAGAGCACAGCAGAGGACAGGGTAGCAGGCCTGGTGTCTCTGCCTCTGTCACAAGAGGCTCCTTTCTGGTCTTGCCTGAACAGCTCTCCCATGCCACACAGCCACAGCTTTAGTTAGGAGATGTATTTCTGGGAGGGCAACAGGAAGCTCAGAATTCCAGGACTGGATGACAGAGAGCAGGGAGAAGAGACCCAGAGTGATCTAAAATCAGAGAACTAGGGGCTGGTGACAGCCCAGATCCTCATCCAGGAAAAGTTTCCTACCTTAGAGAAGAGTCAGAAAGAATGTGGGCAGGTGGTGAGCTGCCAAAACGCACAGGCTGTACTGTCTGCTTTTGATATTAATTGGCATCTGGTACCTAATAAAAAAATTTCCTTTGATTTCCCTTGCAATCCCAAAGACTTCAAATAGATAATGACAAGAGATGGGATAATTAGAAGGGATGGAGAACAAGAGATGAGGAGGGCCTGTGAAAGGTGAACGTTGGGCGAGGAGGGAGTGGACAGTGATTTGTTGCATCCTCTGTGCCAGGTCCTTTCCCTTCACTATCCCAGTTGTTCTTTACTGCAATGGTAGGAAAAGCCCCTCATTCCCATATTACAGGCAAGGAAATCTGGGTCCTGAGAAATGATGTAACTGGAGCAGGATGCCATGCACAGCCAGTGAGTAGATATTGGAACCCACCACTAACTTGAGCAACCACCTTCTCTGCTGAATACGCGTTGTCTGCAGGAGTCACTTTCTCCTGGGGAAATGTCACTACGACCTCCCTTTCATGCTATCATACAGTATGGGGGTGTCTGGTCAGACATAAAAGCCACATAGTTTGCTGCAGTCTGCCCTGCTGGCAGCTTTCTGAGCATCACTGGAGTCAGTAGGTATTTGTACTCGACTGAATTCCCAGGACAGCCTTTTTAACAGTTTGTGAAACTTTTTCCCAGTCAGGATAGTTTGCACATACCCACTGCCACCCTGGCCCTGTGCTGGTTGTCCCCATCTGTCATTCTCTTCTTCCTGGGCTGACCGTTCACTACATTTCCTCTGTGCCACATTAGTGCTTTTCAGAAACCCACAAAGAAGGGAAAGTCCTAAATAAATAAGGCATAATATATCATATTTCTTCCAAGCTAGCTTTCATATTAAAATTTTCTGATGAAGAAAGGCATGGGTCTCACAGCTGCTATTCAAATATTGCAGAAATACCACTTAAGGCCAGAATTTTGTGTTTCCTTGATCACAACTTGAACTGAGTTACCCAAAATCCAAAATCAATTTGCATTTGACTATCTCTTCCTCAGAATGGGTATCAGAATAACATGGACATGATTTCAAATTTCAGGTCTGCTTTTGACCAGTTGTGTGACTCTGAGCAAGTCAACTGAGTTCTCCACTTGGGCAACAAAAAATGGCAGTAATATGGAAATGATCATATTTACATGGCGGAGTCTCTGTGCCAAAGCCAAAGAAGCAATGTGTAAAGTTTTTTGCGGATTTTTTGTCACCAAAACGTACTCAAAAATAAGATTCTAATCTATTTTCTTCAGTCTTGACCTACTTAACCTGATAGAAAATCTAGGAAGTAGTAACAGTCTCAGAAAGTGATGTGTTGTTAAGGAGTAACAACCCACAACAGCTCTGGCATTTCACTCTGTAGAGTTTTGGCAGCATAATACAATAACTCCCAGATTCTGAATAAACAACTGTGGTAAAAAAATAAAAATCCAACTCAGATACGCAGATCCTGTTTGCTTTGGGGAAGAGAATTGTGTGTCTTATTAAATACTGAGTACCATGCTATTCTCTCTGGAAAATGACTGGTTGGATTAGGTGGCCAGGGAGCAAGAACTGAGCAGAACCAGGGAAGCAGCTGTGTCTGGATGCAGGCCGCAGGCTTCCACCTCTTGCTGATTCATTTCCCCAGCAGTTTTTACTTAAGAGAAGCATCCATAATGCATGGCTGCAGGACCACATAGAAGGCAAATCACCCAAACTATGCGCATTACAGGCATTGCACATTGCCTTTTCCAATTCCAGGAAACTGCATGATGAGCTACCTATAATTTTTCCAGTGGGAGCACAAAAGCAAAGGAAATAAAGCTACTCAAACAAACATGGAGAAGCTGGAATGACTGATGTGTGTTTGAGGGACATCTTCACCATCCTTCCTATAAGAATGAATTAGTAATTCTTTAGTCTGAAAACATTTGCTAAACATCTACTATGTGCCAGGCATAAACCTAAGAAAGTACTGGCTATTCAGAGGGCAGCTAGAGCCCTAGGAGTCCTCTTTCATGGAGCTTGTAACTGAGTGAATCCAATATACATGTCATTAAAGAAATAATTAGCATATTATCAATGTGATGAAACACTGTAAGGATAGGAAACATTGTGAACTTAGAGGTGCCAGCATATGTCTGTTGGTAAAGTTCACATGTAAGTTGAGCCTCCAAGATGAGGTGTCAATCTCAGAAAAAGCAAGAGCAGGACTTGCCCTTTGGAAGCATGTGTGAAGTCTCAGGAAGGGAACAAGATTGCCTTGCTCTGGGAACTCAAAGGAAGTCAATGTGGCTAAAGCAAATTGATCAATGGGAAGTTGGGGAAGAAAGCAAGGCGGATAGGCCATGCACAGAATGTGCCTTTTATCCTAAGGTTGGCATGAAACCATTAAATGTTTCACTCAGATTTGCAATTTAATTTTTTTAGGTTTTTTTTTTTTTAAGATTTGCAATTTAGAAACCCTAGTTTCTTGGTGGAGAAAGATTTATATAGGATGAACAAAGGAAGACTCACAGCGAATTAATTGGCATTTTAATATTCCAGGTGCAGAATGATAGAGGTTGTGGGGAGGCAGGAATGTGATGCTGGCAATGACAGAGAAGCTAGAGAGAAGTAGAACAGTAAGGGATGCGCAGTAGCAATGGAATTGACTCCGGACATGTGAGGGTGACTAGGAGGGCCAATCCAGGCTGACTCTCAGGGTAAATAGAATGAATGTGTGGTGGTGCCATTTCCTGGGGTGGAAATGCTGGGGCAGAGGCAGAGGGACAATCCAGACTTTCTCTGTGTGCCGACAGAACTTTTTGATAATCTTTGTTATGAAATGAACATACTACACTTTGACTTTCTGTTTATTTGAATACCTTTTCCGCCAACTGTTGAACCTCTTAGGGCAAGAAGCACAAGGGTTGAGCATGCAGGCCTTTAAGTCAAAGAGAATATGAGTCAAATCTGCAATCTGTCACTTACTAGCTATGTGACCTTGAGCAGGTGACTTAACTTTGCAGAGCCTAGGTATCTCACTTTGAAAGTAGATCCTAAACATACCAATCTCAAGTGTTGTTACATTAAATGAGATAAATTACACAACATGTCTAGGGCCTAGTTAATGTGATCAATGAATGTTAGCTATTGTTACCCTCAGAATTTTCATGGTCCTGGTCATAATAGAAACTTAGTATTTATAGAATAAATGGATGGAAGAATTGAAAACTATTTAGGCGCCTACAGAACAATTGAAGCTTAAATCAGTCCTAGATTCCAATCTTAAATGTGCTACTCAGTGACTAATTATTGTTGTTTTTGACCTTCCCACTTAACCCACACTTGATTTCCCCATCTGTAACACAGGACATGGTGTGTGAGGAAAGGGTGGAAGTGTGTCGGACTTCTTAGTGATTTCTGAACAAGCGTCTAAATTTAAACTTCCAATAATACTTTTAATTATTTTTAAAAATACATCTACTCAATTAACTATTAAAAGCTATGTAATAACTCATTAAATACTTAATAACTGCTTTCTTATTTGATGTTCACATTAATGCTGGGCTGAAGTCCTATCAACACAATTCTTAGTTTACAGGTGAGAAAACTGAGTTTAAATGGCATGTCCATGGTCAGTACTTAAATTCAGACCTTAGGCTACAATCCCTTTTTCACGCAATACTTGGCTTCTCAGACTAGATGGTAACCCTAAGATGCAAACATGGGGAACTCATTTCTAAAAGCATATTGAAACCAATCACTAAAACATGTTGAGTCATCCTAGGCTTAATTACCCACTCTGGGAAAAATTCAATTGAAGTTGTAGAGCTATCAGAAACTCAATAGACAAGTAACACTTCCCGCATGCACTGAGCTAGATTTTCTTTCTTTTTTTTTTTGAGACAGAGCCTCAAGCTGTCACCCTGGATAGAGTGCTATGGCATCACAGCTCACAGCAACCTCCAATTCCTGGGCTCAAGGGAGTCTCCTGCCTCCGCCTCCCAAGTAGCTGGGACTATAGGTGCCCACCACAATGCTCGGCCATTCTTTTGGTTGCAGCCATCATTGTTTGGTGGGCCCAGGCTAGATTTGAACCCACCAGCTCAGGTGTACGTGGCTGGCGCCTTAGCCCATTGAGCCACAGGCGCAGAGCCTGAGTTAGATCTTCTTGTCTGTATTATGGTGTTCAGTGGAAATATAATATGAGCCCTTATGCTATTTGACATTTTCTTGTAGCCACATTAAATGGTTAAAAATGGATGAAATTAATTTTGAAATAAAGATATTTTATGCAAGACTATGTAGCCATGTAATATCATTTCAATATGTAACTAATTTAAACAATTTTGAGATCTTTTATAATCTTTTTTTCACTCAAAATACAAGTCTTCAAAATATAATGTGTATTTTATACTGACAGCTCATTTCAATTCAGCCTAGCCATGTGTGTACTATACTGGACACGACACAGTATTGTGTCCATGCATATATGTACAATATAATATTATATATTCTGTATTGTAAAGGATGTGCAACAAGTCTAATCACATGATGTTCTATTTCCCTGAAATGAGAATTCAGATCACAGAATGGTGTCACAGAATGGTTGGATTATATGATGCATCAGTTTATATGTGGGTACTTTTTGAAAAGATAAATTCAGTTAGTTAAACTTTGTATTTTACTTGAAATAGAATGGAAAACGTTTTCATTTAGTAAATCTTTAAAACATTATGAACAAATCCCTGTGTATAATTCTCGGCATCTGCACCCCACACGCATGTGTATGTGTCTGTACATACTTAGAAAATGCCTGAAAGAATGTTCAAGAAACTGATCTCAGTAGTTGACTTTGAGAAAGAGGATTATATATAAGGGGTTGGAAGAAAGAGAGTGTATTATATACACTTCTATCCTGTTTAGAATTTTTACCAATAAAAATTTTAAAATAATAGCTGGGACTTTTTCAGTAAAATACTTATGAGAAGATAAAACTATCTATTTAGTAAAAACAACTATCAAAAAAGACAAACATGCATCAGATAGAAAAAAATTCCATTGATCTTTTGCTTTTTATTCTTCAGTAGAGCCATTTGTCAGAAAGTTAGAAATGGCTGTGGCCTGTTATTCAGGGTTATAATCAATGTGTAAACCCAAGAAGGGGCTAACCATAACACTATAGCACAGGAGGCAGACAGAATCTGTCAAAAAGTTCCTGTGAGCTTGATAGGATTTGTAGCCCTACATCACCCATGGGCTCAGGCTGTCCAGCAAGCAGAGAAAATCAATAAAGACTCCTCACTTGTAGTCAGAATTGTGGAGCATGTTTGGTGCGTTACTGGCCACCTGACCTGAACTGTCTCCTGGCAGATTGGGATCACGCCATTGCACTGATTCTAGATGGGTCACATCTTTTCTTTTATGGAGGTGACATAGTTTGGTGTAATAGTTATTTCCCAAAATGAATTTACTGCACACTAATCTTAACAAATTAATAGCTTTAGCTTACTGTATTGCTGTCTTGGAAAATGACAACCAACGATATTATATTGCAACTCCCAGAAGTCCTGAAGGAAAAATGTCCTTGGTGTTGTTTAGTCCATCATTTACCAAACCTATGTGACTGAGCCACTTTTAGTTTCTTTGGGACATTCTCAATTGGCACACCTGGGCACATTTTGGAAAATGCTAATGTGGTTATGAATGTACCTGATTCTACTACTTACTATTTGTGTGATCTTGGATAGGTGACTTAATTTTCTTAGCCGTTCCTTATAAAATGGGGATGATATACCTTTCTCAGAAATGAGGACTAACTTAGTTTAATGAAATAATATCTGAAGGGCCTCCATGACAGCAAACAGGTCAGAGACACAGAGAAGAAGCTCAGCTACCAGTAATTCTATTCTTTTGTTAGCTCCTGACCCTTTCTGTTTGTCTTCGTTGTTAGGCAAATTCTCACAGAAAGGATGTGTTCTCTAGAAAGGAATAATGCTATCTATAAATATAACTATTAAAAAAGAAAAGACTTTTTTCTCTATAGTGTGGCACACACTTCCTGTAAGGCAAGACATTAAGGGGTGTGGATAAAACAGAAAATGAGAATGAACTAACAAATAAGGACCATCTTTGTATGTACTGGTTTAATTACATTTTTAGCAAAAATAAATATTTTTCCCTATAAATAGAAATTCTTTAAGGTAGGAATTTCTCAAATTTTTGGTTTTTTAAGGGAACAGAACCTAACGATTAGAAATTTCTGGACAAAATATAACAAAATAAACTCCACAGCCGCTAAAAAGTCCACTTATTGTGTCATACATAGACTAAGTTCTTAACATTGTTTCCAGTCGAAATTACCAAACATTGTCTGATTGTTTGAACACATTCCTTTTTTGAGCTCAAGTAATTTATAAATATTTTGAATTTAAACATAACTTTAAGAACCATGTGTAGGTGTGTTTCTGAAAAGCTTGGTATCAGTTGGGGGTCTCTACTTTTTAAGATCTTTTTGCATGCATCCTGTGGAAGATTCAGGGCCCTTAGCAAATGTTTGTGGAAATTCTCAGCAGGCAGCACCAAGTCCTGCTTTGGCCGACATAATTCCATTTTACGTTTTCTTATTGTCCCCAGAACTCACTGTAATAACCCAGATGTAGAACTTAGTCTCTTTACTTGATGTTCAAAAAATGAACAAAAACAAAACCAAATTAAAAAAGCATTCATTATGAGGACTTTGTGAGTATTAAAGAAATTTTTTGGGAAAAGAAAGAATTTGCCTTTTAGAAAATAAACAATATAAAAATTAAACAGTAGCCATACCTTTCTTAAAGTTGCATGGCCATTTCTTCAAAATAGACTTCAGAATCCTTTCATATGGCTAAACTTTGACCTCTCACACTTTATTTTCTCATTTTCTCTAGTACTTCTCTCTGAAAAACACAGGGGAAAAAATTCCCCAACATCCCTAAAGTTACCAACTCAATATTAAATGGCATCCTTATTATTTAGAATTGCTAGAATTGCTGTGCTAGAATAGCACATTACTATTTGCCATTTTCCCTGAAGCACTCACTTACAGGGGCCCATGTGAGAAATGGTTCCAAGTAGAGACCAACCCCTGAAATTGAAACACATGTCTCTTAGATTCTCATTTTCATCTTGGGATTCATGTTCAAATACATTGATCATGGCATATTAATATGAAGGCTCTGTACCAAAGGAGAGTCCTTAGTTTGGAGGATAACTGCTTATTTATTTAATATGTCCCTTAGGGGCCTTCCCACTGAATTTTATGCAAGCCTATATTTTAGGCTAGACAGTCTCAAATTTACTCTTCCAATTTAGTGAATCCTGTTTTTAGATATGTTGTAAACTTATTTATATACTTTTGCATATATATTTGAATATGTATATTATACATGCAAATCATTAATAGACATGATAAATGTACATAGCACCATTTTAATAGGAGTTAACTTTGTTGCATCATTTTTTATATTCTTTTTTTGTTTGCATGAACTTATTGATCTGGCATCATAAGGGAATAAGGTATTTCGTAGATATTATTGTCTAATAATTAATGCTTCCCTTTAATAAGATGTGAGAAAAGTTGTATTAAAACATTTTCAATAAAATTAGTTTTTAAATAAATGTGTCTCTCAGAATACCATGACCATTTTGCAGTAAATTGGGATGGAAGGAACATGAAGATGGGTTGGAAACAAACCACTGGGGAAATTGTACAGAGCAGCATCACTTGGAATTGCAGTTAGGAGAACTCAGTTTGGTAAGTTTTGACCAGTACCTCACAGGTACTATGAATAAGTACTTTTTGGTTAAATTTTTTTTTAGGTGTTTGTCTTTGTGTCTATTTAAGTGTGTGCCCTTGAATGCAATGTACAATATATATTATTCATAATAAATATATTTTAAAACTACTTTCTTGAGGTATTATTAACATACCAAAAGCTTTACATATGTAACATACATATTTATGAATTTATAAAATGCAAATCAAAACCACAATGAGATATCACCTCACACCGGTTAGGATGAGTATTATAGAGGGACAAGAGATAAGGGATAGAGATAAAAGGGAATACTTCTACGTTGTTGATGAGAATGTAAATTGGTATAGCTACTGTAGAAAACAGTATGGAAATTTCTTAAAACATTAAAAATAAAATGACCATATGATTCAGCAATTCCACTTTTGGTCATATCTCCAAAGAAATTGAAATCAGTCTCTTGAAGAAATATCCACACTCTCAAGTTCATCATTATTCACAATACCAAGTATTGGCAGCAAATGAAATGTACATGAATGGATAAAAAAGATGTAGTATGTACATACACAGAAATATTATTTGTCCTTAAATAAGAAGAAAATCCTGCCATGCATAGACCTGAAGGACGTTATGCTAAGTGAAATAAGCTGGACACAGAAGGGTAAATGCTATCTGATGCAACTTACATGAGGAATCTGAAACAGTTAAACTTGCAGAAGCAGAGTGCAGAACCAGGATAGTTACCGGGCTGGGAGAGAGGAAAAGTCACAATGGTTCATTTATGCAAGGAATAAGTCCTAGAGATCTACTGAATATCACAGCGCTTATAGTTATCAGTATAGTTATTAATACGGTATATGTACACACACATACCACACACACACATGCATATATATTTATGGGTTACAATCAAAACAATTGAAAGTCACCAGCATAGGGCCCAAGCTGTACCGTGGCAGCATGTGAATGAGTCATTTCATTACAGAATTTAGTCCTCACCTTTGCAGGTAAGAAATGGAACTCTCTTTGCACAGTAATATCCAACTAACATCCTGATTGCTTTTTGAGTAAGAGTCCAGGACAGGCTCAAGCCAAAGACAGCATCAATCAGATCTGATACCTCTGCTGGGCCAGCTGTTAGAAGATTTTGGAATTGTACCACTTTAGTTTAAATTCTGGCTCCACCACTTACTAGTTGTGTGACCTTGTGCAACCCTCTTTTATGATAGTAAAATTATAAAATTTTAGATATTTATGATATGTGTCTTAATATACATACACGTATATGTGTGTATGCATGTTGAGTTATTGTTCATTTAAAGTCCTGTATTTCAGGAGTGATTCTTTCCTTGAAATGGACATGGGCTATAGACTTGGAGCCAGTGGAAAGATGGGTGGCTGATTTATGTGAATCAAATTCCCAAGAGGCAGAATTTAAAAGTTATATTTCTTTAGACTCCATTCACATATTACTTTTTAGTGATCAGAGTCCCCTGGAGAGGACATTCTTCTTATATTATTAGATATCTGGGATATCTCAAACTTAAATGTGAAATTGCTTGTTGCACATGTAATCAGAAGAATGAAGTGCTATGGTTTGAAATGTGTTCCTTTCAAATCTCATGTTGAAACTTATTACCCATTGTGGTGGTATTAAAAGGTGGGAAGTGATAATGTCAAGAAAGGATTAGTGTCTTATAAAGGGCTGGAGGGAAATAGCTTAGCTGTCCCTCTTTGGCTCTCCATCCCTTCCGCCTTGTAACAATACAGGGCCCTCACCGGACACTGAACCTGCTGGTATTTTGATATTGAACGTTGGGCCTCCAGGACTGTGAGAAAGAAATTTCTGTTCTTTATATATTACTTAATATGTGGCATTTTGTTAAAGTGTCGTAAATGGAATAAGGCATGAAGCAAAAAATATTTCTAGCGATATAGCAGTCTGTCTCAGATCCATTAAAATAAATGCATCTCTAATCTTTCTCTTTCTTCATGTAAGTTTTTCTCTTGTTTCTATTTCTTCCTAACTCAATTAACAGGATGTCCATCTACTCATGGTCCCAAATATTTTAAGTTTTTCGCCTCCTTATTGCCTATATTCTAATTATTATAAAGGCCTTTCAATTCTAAGGGATGGAGAGTCAAAAAGGGGCAACTAAGCTCCAGGGCTCCAGCCATTTATAAGACACTAATCCTCAGAAATGCAAATGTCTCTTTCATCCAAAGACTCTTCACTAAAATGTTAAAAGTGTTACATTCTGGATATTGGGGAGAAAGGTATTGTTATTGAGTTAGAATCTCTCGATTTTGCTTTTTAATTATTTTGTATCTCTAAAATTATTTATTACCTATGATTTCTTGATTTGAAAATTAATAACTTATTAGGAGGACAAAACAGGGAGGATTGTTTGTGGCCAGGAGTTCATAAGCAGCCTGGGAAACACAGCGAGATCCTGTCTCTTTAAAAAAAAATTAAAATGATAATAAATAAATATTGAATTAGGATTTAGTGCATACCAGGCACTGTGCTAAGTTCTTTCATGAGCATTCATTCAGTTATTCCTCATAACCAGTACAAGTAGTAGTACTACTATCTTTATGTTATTCCTTAGGAAACTAAGTTGTGAGGAAGGCAATCTAATTTGTTAAAGGTCACATAGAAATGTGTTAAATAGTATTTCCTCTCCCTTTCAATCTCTAGTAGAGACCTTTGAGAAACTCTACTCAGCTTCTATGACTTTTTGTGATGATTGTGTCCCCTCCCCTACAAACACCAACCCTTCTGCCTTCCTGAAGCTATAGGCTCAAATTTGCCTTCTTTGTTCATACGTCCTCCCAGGCCACTCGAGCCTGGACAGGGTGAAAATCCTGACAGGCAGTAAACTAGATTCCTTTTCAGAAATTTTAAGTTGGATCAGTTGGGACTGACATTTATCTAATCATGTGAATGAAGTGGCTGAGAAAACCACTATGCTGACAAAGAGAAAGAAAAAAGCAAACTTATGAGACAGAGAGAGGACGTGTTCCAGATTCACGGCAGCTTTCCAATACTTGATACCATCCTTCAAAGCCGAGTGGCCTTTGGGTTTCATTCTTAGAACCACATGAATTGCCGAGAAGCTGTAATTGTAACAATTTTCTGGTTTTGCTTAAGACACTTAAGTTGGACTCAGTGTATGTCCATCATTCACACTACTTCAGAATTGTTTTATTACAATAATTTTTTTGTTGTTTTTTACCATTACCCTTCATTGAATCACCAGCACGATGTGTTCCAGGTCCCTTCTTTTTGCAAGATATGTCTCTAACTCCTTACAATGGCTCACAGGAGCTTCGCAATCTCTCTTCATCCTCCTTCACTATTCTGATTTCCTACCACAAACCCAGTGCTCTATTATAGCAAGCTACTTGTGTCCCTAAGTCCCTATACGCTCACATCTTCCTCTGACACTTATTATCCCAGCCCTTGACAACTTTTCTGCTCCTGGCAGATTCAGTAGGAGCCTCTAAATCACATTGCTAATATCTATTCAATGCTCTGCTAGAGTAGTGGCTTACACTACTTTGGGAGAACTGATTTTTAGAAATTTTCAGCCAATTGATCCTGTATTGTTAGCTTGAAATCAGCCACAGTGGAAGTGCTGTGCCATGAAAACTGGCAAAGAACTACAAATCAGGGAGTGTCCCTCTCCTTAGAGTCAGTTGTTAAATACCTGCTGGCACGCCCATGGCACTTACCATATTGTTTCCCCCTTGTCTTTTGATCACGTGTCTTCTGCCCTCAAGCACTATGAGTTTCCTTTTGGGAGACAGGCAGCAGATGGGTAATGGAAAAGAAGAAAGTCAGGTCCTGGCACCCATAGCTCAGCGGTTAGGGCACCAGCCATTTACACAGAGGCAGGTGAGTTTGAACCTGGCCGGGGCCTGCCGAACAACAATGACAACTGCAGCAAAAAATAGCTAGGCCTTGTGGCAGGTGCCTGTAGTCCCAGCTTCTTGGGAGGCTGAGGCAAGAGAATCGCTTAAGGCCAAGAGTTTGAGGTTGTTGTGAGCTGTGATGTTGTGGCACTCCACTGAGGGTGACATAGTAAGACTCTGTCTGAAAAAAAAAAGAAGAAAGTCAGGGCTGAAGTAGAGGATTTTTAATCTCTTACATGAAACACTCTGTCCATAAAACATACGAAATCGAAGGATTAATAAAAAGTTACCTGCATTTTTTTCTGCTTGGAATACACCATTTTGAAGAGATAATTTTCTCTTTGAAAATTGCTTTAAGAGGAGATGATACATCTTCCCCTTTACCTATTGCAATTTTAGCATCTAGAGCAGTGAAGTAGGTTCCCTTTAAGACCAACCTTGGTAATTAAAACTCATTTCCTTTTATGCTGATCAAAGTGAAAATTAAGACCAGCTGATCACTATCTTAATAAAACTTCCTTCTGCTAAAGTAAAGACCATTAATTACTCACTTTTATCACTTTTATAACATAATTATTTTAACTTTTCCCTTATTGAATGTGTTTTCTGTAATTTTCTTTAAATTGTGGCTCCCTCTTCAAAGTCTTTATTTAGTGATCAAGAAAATGCCATGAAGGCTATCTGTAACAGTACAATCAAAACATTTCTGAA
>CAUYON010111289.1:0-19392 GCA_963573935.1 Arctocebus calabarensis | reverse complement strand
TTCATAATTGCTAAGTCATGGAAGAAGCCCAAGAGCCCATCGATAAACGAATGGATTAATAAACTGTGGTACATGTATACCATGGAATATTATGCAGCCTTAAAGAAAGATGGTGACTTTTCCTCTTTCATTTTACATGGATGGAACTGGAACATGTTCTCCTTAGCAAAGTATCTCTAGAATGGAAGAAAAAGTATCCAATGTATACAGCCCTAATATGAGACAAATTCTTTATCATTCAAGTGAAGGCTACAACCCATTTATTGCACAGGAAGACGGGGAAATGGGAGATGGAGGGAAATGTATCAGCTATCATGGGCACTGGAAACCATGGGTTACCTACAGGTTGCAGGTTAGGTAATGGTGCCTCATTGACCAAAGACTCAGGATATCTTGATAGAAAAGTAGTAGGCTCCCCATCTGTCCAAAATGATTGATCTGCATGGTAGACATAATGTGGTATTGAGAAATTTTAGTTGGGACATAATTTACAATCTGGCATTTCGCTTGAGCATTGCTACTACTTGAGTGTGTGTGAAAAGTGGTGAATGGATTTAAAATAGGATATTGCTCTGTTCCAATTTGTTCTGATGGTCTAACTAAAGTTGATGATGGAAGAGGAAAATCACTTCTGATTGGTTCCACTGTATCGGGACTCCTTTGGCTGTAAGGAGGATTCCTTATTAGAGGATCATTTACATTTGCAGAGTTTGAAAAAACATTTTCCTCAGTAGTTTCAGTAACTAACCTAGAATTATAATCTATATTATCATCTGCTGTAAGTTGCTTCTTGTTGAAGAAGGTGTTGCTAGAAAAGAATTTTTAATCTTGACTCTTCTTTTTATTCATACCAAAAGTTGGGGACAGCCACATTTAAAATTTGGATTTTATAGAAGTATCACTAAAAGCAAAGCAGAAGGTTATTTAGTGACATCTTACAACATAGTACAAATGAGTATAATGGATAAAAATCTCAAATTTCAATTTCAATTCATAAAAGTAATGTCATCAGACAATACAGGTATGCTAATGACAGTTTTGGGAGGCGGTTTATTTGTTTGTTTGTTTTAGATATGGTCACAGTTTATAGTCCTAGTAGAGGGCCATGGCTTCATAGCTCACAGCAGCCTCAAACTCTAAGACCCCAAGGAGCCACTTGCCTCAGTCTCTCAAGTAGTGAGACTATAGGTTCCTACCACAACATCAGCTATTTTTATAAACAGGAAATTACTCTTGCTCAGGCTAGTCTAAAACTCAAGCAATATATCCACTTCAGCCTCCCAGAGTACTAAGTATACAGGGGACAGACGGGTTCCTGGCCTACCAATGATTATTTTTAAGAATGTTCTTCCTAAGTAACAAACATTCATATAGTTAGGTCCACAAATGATAGCACATTATATATTGATAATAGCAATAAATACCAATTCATTAAGTGGCTTTAGTAAATATATTTGGAGGTAACTGCTAAAAATTAGGGTTGGTAGCAAATTTTTTAAAAGTCTGAAATATCTAGTAGTATGTTATCAATAATTTGACAGTTACAGCTTAAATATTCATATCATTTTAAAAGTCTTACATTGTCTATATACCAACATACTTAAATATTTGTGGATATGTATACACACTCTGAGATAAAGTTAAAATATAAAATTATGTCTGAGTGTATACATTTTCTTCTATATTTGGTACTTACATATTTTTAGTACCTTGCTTAAAGCAGAGGCTTCTTTTTCTTCTGCCAGAAACTCAGGTAGAGAAGCAGATCTTTGAAAATTCTGTCCCTTTTTACTAAATCCATAAAGACTAAGTTGTCGAACTAAACGTATCATACTTTCAATTTCAAATATTCTTAAACGGCTCTTTCTTTCTAAAATTTCCTGCTTAAAGAGTTCTTCATTAATCACTATGGACCTTCCAGTCTCGTCCCACCAAATCATCTGAAATTTGTCACTGCAAACTATTTTCCAGAGTTTTCTGGGAAAAATCAGAGAAGAAAATTCCTCATCTTCGTCTGGTTCAGAGTCACAAGAAGTATAATGTGGTCTTTTTATCAAGGAATCTTTACACAGAGCCAGAAAAACCAATTCTTCAATCATTAACCTCAGGTCTGAGTCCCCTGAAAATGTATAATCATCCAATTGACATGTAAAAAAGGCTTCTGCAGAAAAATTAGCTCATGTTTTTGATCCATCTTCAGAGGAAACATCTTGAATTTGTGAAGAAACACGTGCCATGTCAAATAAATTTCTTTTCAGATGCTGTTCTCATCTGCATATTTATCAAATGCTGTTTCAACTGGCCTATGCGGGCAAGCTAATCTAGATCATCACAAAAGCTGTCAACCTTAGTGGCTGTGACATCACAATATGAGTTTGGTATCCTAGAAATAAGCACTCTTCAGCCAAGAGTGCTTCCCTCCTACTATGTGATTTTATCAAGTAAATAAAATATATGATATTTACCTACTGTGATTTTTATAATCTAATTTCTGTAGAATGTTTCAAATAAGTTAATTTAATATGACCCATGAAAACAGTAAATTTTATATACAAACTTTTATGCCACTAAGACCTGTTACATACCAAGATTTATGCCAGTATGAGAATAACATATGGTGAATAGGCATAAAACGAAGGCAATCTAAATAAGTATTAATAGCGTGGTAATTTATAAATTAAATTTGCATAAAACATATCTATAATTAGCATTCATCTATACTCATTTATGATTAAAATAAAGCATAACTAAATTTTATAAAATATGTTTGCTTATTTTGTATAAATATTCTCCATTCAAACACATATTTAAAATATTTACATCATTATATCATTAAAATAAACATTTCATTTGATATCCTATATGTAAATGAAAGTATTTTTTTGGTAAAATCACATTTTAAGAAGCTGGTCTTCCATTAATAAAATGCAAATATGGGAAAAGAACAATAGTGTAATAAGTAATATAAATTTAGAATGAAAATGTATGTGCTTGTGAAATAATATTTCATCCTAAACATAATTTGCAGGAAAGTTTTAATTACTTAGATTCTGTATACTTATTTTGGGCCCTTTTCTTATTCTCAGGCTTTCCAGTCCAAGAAGGTACAGATTTGATGTTCTATATTACCTTTTGAGGTAAAATCCTGTGCCTTTTGTTGAATGTTGAATAAAAGTGTTGATATTTAAATTTCAGGAGTCAGTTACCTTATAACATATAAAGGTGTCATTGTTAGGATACTGTCTTAATTTCATACTATGATATTCTTTTGAATTTGTTTGTGTGTGCATTCTTGACTTTCTAAATAATCACATTCATCTTATGTGTTATCCATAATCTAAATTAGAGTTCAACAATTGTCTTTTGTAGTAGATCTGTTGGGATCACTTGGAGATGTTGAACTAGTTTGTATTTTCACTTTACTAGTAGTAGTTTTTTGTTTTTGTTTTATTCTTTCTTATTTCTTCTCATCTGAAATCTCTTTTCTCAGGCCAGAACACATAGGTTTATGGTACATCTATTCTTTTTGGTTGAAAACTAATCTAGTTAATGAAAAACAGAGGTCACTATGTAGTCATCTTTGTTTCCTACCACAGGGGATTGACCTGTTGAGTGTTGTATATGATGAAATCCTGTAATTCATATGTATTCTTTTAGCACCAAGCTTCTGTGTTTGTCAAAGTTTAATCTGGTGATATAGTATTTTAGCAGAAAGTTTATTGCTCCCCAGACCTAGGTTGAACCCTCTGGACTGTGTGTGGATGTCTCCCTTTCATCAGAGATTGATATTAAAAGAGATAGCTCTTCCCACATCCCCACATAATGGCAGTGGCAGATGGGCAAAGCTATCTATGCAGCCAGTCGTGTGTGTCAACAAACTATTGTAAATACATTTATTCCTAAAGTCATAGCTATTACTTAGGGATTAATTGCATCAACATGACTCATAACTGAAAATTAAGAGGTAAAAATGTTCTAAAAATATACAAGATGTAGCATTCCTGCTTCATGTGGACAGCATGAGCAGGTTCAGCTGAGCAATGGCGGTGGCCCTGATGAGAGCAGCCACTGTGGCCCTTAGTGTGAGCACCTGCCATCACAATTAATGTGATACCCAGTGCCTCTCACTGCCCCACTCTAGCACAGTGCATGGAGACAAAAACAGTGGTTCACCTCTGAACCAAGCCACCTGACCAGGAACCACTGGGAGATGGGGGCCTCTGGCTCCTGCCTGGCCTGCTGCCAGAGAGCTGCACTCACAAATGCAAATTTAACTTTTATTTGCCCTACAACACTATTGGTGCACATGGAAAGTTGATTTCCTTTTTTGTTGATGGCTCTATTTCTTAGTGTTTTAAAATGAAACATCCTGCCTCATGAAACTTAAAATTATTAACCTTCAGGTTTTTCCCAATGAAGCACTCTTGTCTAACATTTTTTAGAAACATGCCACAGCAGGATTGAGCCAGATATACCATCATTTTCCATACAACTTTCTGTTGAATCTTGTAGTAAAATATAAATATCATCTTTTCCACCTAAAAATATTACAAGAATAAATTTTGTATCAAAAAAACAAAATACAAAGTATAATAAAAGTATGCAGACATTTATTAAGTTGTAATTTTCATTGTAACAAATAGAACCAATTTCCAATTCAAGATGGAGGAAAGTGGAATGGAGAGGAAGAGAGTGTGTGAAACTGTCTCCTAAGAGACACAAGGGGTAGATGGCAAACCTCTCATGTGAAGGGCTTAACTACAATTAGGACTTTACCTAATAAATGCAAACAATGTAATCTAATTACTGTTATACTAGCATAGATACCCATTGGAATTTTTAAAGAAGTAGAGCAAAATAATAAGGGAAAGAGAGACAAGACCACTAGAAAAAGGAAATCACACATGAGTGATAGTATATTTTCCACTGTGAAAAGTGGCAGGATACACTTTCTTAAACAGAACAAAGAAATCCTTCTCATGTATGCATTTGAAAAAATGCAGTGTAAGTTCATTTTGTCTCTTTCTCTCTCTCTCTCTTTTTTTTTCTTTTGTGAGACAGAGTCTCACTCTGTTGCCCTAGGTATAGTTCCATGGCATCATACCTCAAAGCAGTAATGTCAAGCTCTTGTGTCAAGTGATCTTCTTGACTCAGCATTTTCATTTTCAGTAGAGATGTAGTCTTATTATAACGCAGTCTGGTCTGGAACTCCTGACCTCAGGTAATGCACCATGCTCACCCTCACAGAGGGCTAATATTATAGGATAATGCCACTTCACCTGGTTAAGTGCAATTTAATTGAAGATCACTTTACAGAAACTCCCTTCACTCTATCTTGAGATATTTTGGAAAGCTCTTCTTAAGAATAGAAGACAGCAAAAGAAGATAAATTCGATCTTTACCTGTTACTCCAAGTCACTTCATTTCAATCTATTTTTGTTTCCCCAAACTACCACATATAGAAAGAAAGAGAAAGAGAGAGTAATGGAGAGAGAGAGAGAGAGAGGCAGAGAGAGAAAGAGAGAGACAGAGAGAGAGAGAAAATGAGATATCTCCAATTTGGAGAAACCCATTTTGTGCCCACATTGGAAAGGAAACTTTATACCTGGGTCTGCCAATTCACCCCATCCCCACTTTTTTATTCTCCACACTCACACTCCCTCTTGCACCTCACCAATTAGGAAGACTCACTGGAACACATTCTGGTTTTCAGAGTTGAGCTGAAGAGTTGAAGGGGTGGCCACTCAGCAGGACCATTGCAATGGATGATTTCAAAAATATGCCAAATGAAGAAATAGAACAGGATATAGAGTGCCAATGCTGTGATGATAGACAGATAGGGCAGCTTTGCATCATATAACATCTCCAAGCCTCTGTCTGATAAAAAATAACTTGGAGTTCTTGCCAAATTTTTATTATTTGAGAAACAGGAATACTACCAACTAGTAACACAAAGGCATTTGAACTTGGGCCATGACCCTGTCTGAGCAAGCAGAAAAGAGTAGAGCTTGGTGTTTTGTTGTGGTCACAGACACATTCTCACAGAAGTCATCACACCCATCAACATTATTGGCACTCTCAGGCTCACAGCACTTTTACTCAGATAAAAGTTGGTTACTCAATGTCACAATTTATCAAATGCCAGGTACTTCCCACCCCTGACAGCCTCATCCATAGTGGCCCTCCATAAAAGTGTATCCCTGTTTGTCAAGTATATCTACTCCTTTGTGGGGAGTGGAAAAGAGAAAGCACCCCCAACACTTCCAAAAGTATCCTCTATAGTAGCTCATTATCAGGCCTAAGGCAACATTCAAGAAAGACCTACCATCACATCCATCACTGGTTGCTTGTGTTCCATGAACAAACTTCCTCATGGTGACACATTCCATACCTTTATGCAGCCTCACTTCAACTCAATGAAGAATTTCTTGAAACTCTCATATGACCTCTAAGCTGTTTTTCATCTTTGGAAATGCCATGCCTTTTCAAGGGAAACCACTGTATTGGTTCTATGACTTTACATACAATCCCTCATCCTTCTAAAATGCCAAGGGCAACCAAACTATACCACAACCACAAAGAAATGGCCAAGTCTCCCCAGCCAGTCATATGTTTGTTTTAATAAGATTGAGTTCTTTCTTAATGGCAGGCCTATGTAGAGTCATGTGAGTTTACGTGAAAATAATGTGCACTAAGAAGATGAAACAAGAATTTCTGAAGTAATGTAGATCATTATCTGGACAATAATCTCTTCTTACTTCTCTCTCTTCCATTTCCATTTGAGAAATAACTTCAGTCATCACTTTATTGTGTGAGCTTTAGTTCCAATGTTTTTCCACTTATAGGAGAATCAGTTATGAAAATGCCTAGGTGCTGATCTCACCTGAACATCAAGAGGAAAGTATCTGGGCTCTCTCTCCTCTCCTATTCTATTCCCCCATGCCCAAGAGTAGAGTAATATTCAGACTTATCATATCTATGGATGGATTGCCCTCTGTGGAATAGCTACATAAAAAAAGAAGTTAAAATGTCAGGTGCAATGGATCTTCATTTTAATTCTACTCTTTTGGGAGGCCCAGTCATAAAGCTGCTACTGTGATCTGAGGTTCACCTGGATGGTAGAGTGAAATATGTGTGTCCTCCTACCTTGTGGTTTGAATGGGTGATCTATATTTCTAGGGTGTCCTTCGTGTTTCTGCTTCTACAGCAGAAAAGCTTAAGTCTAATTCCCTCAAGGTGAACAGATCTGGAATTCTGATGGAAGAAAGAGTGTGGTCCTTTCAGCTCTGCGTATATCGGTTTGTGTTGAGCGTCATTTAAATAGAGGTGAAGGTTGAGAATGGTCTGGCTTTCATGTGACATCTGTTTATTTGTCTTGGCCCTTGAAATACTTTGAATGGAAGAATTTCATGCAACTTATGGTTGCTTTCAAAACAGATGTTTTTCTACTTAAATAAGGTGATAGTAAAATCATTTTGGCTTCTTAATGAACATGGTGGGCCTAGAGAAACAGTGCCATTCAGACTGGTGGCCTCTTATTGACTGTGCTAAACTAAGTTCACTTCACTTTTTCCTTCTTTCTTTCTTTTTATTTGTTTTATATAATACAGGCCTCCTTCTCTCACTAGTGTGTGTTGGTGTCATTGTAACTCACTGTAAGGCCCCCTACCCTGATTCTACTTAGGGTGAAGTCCACATCTTGCCTCAGCTTCATATGTAGCTGTGACTATAGGCATGTGCCCCCATGCCAGGCTAGATTTTTCCTTTGTTGTTGTTGTTGAGATGGGGTTTTTCTATATTGCTCAGAGCTTCACCTTCTATTCCTGACCTCCTGTGATGATTCCATTCTCCCACTTCAGCCTCTTAAAGTGACAAGTTTATAGCCATAACCCACATTCCCCACCACCATCATCACCAACATGGAAGGACTCAGTGTGTTGGCAGAACCTGTCTCATCCTTTCTCTTGTTGCAATGAGTGATATTCTCCTATGTACACACAGTGACCACTGTTCCTTTTCTAAAATTCTAGAGACCTTTCTTTAATTTTACCTACAGATACAGAAGAACTTCATAGAGGGCTATGACTAGACAATGCATCATCCTCTGGGTAGCTTGGCATTGTAGTTGTGGGAAGCTGAGAAGGGCTTCTGGGACCCAGAAATGTGTTCCAAGTGTGGTCAGGGGCAAGTCTGAGACCCAGTGCTCACCATGATGCCTCACCAACTAGTGAGCCTGTTCTTTCCTGGCTCAAACTTGGATCAGTGAATGATGTCTCTGTTTGTATTTGTCAGGAAGAGTGAGAGAGTGATCTATCAGTTGATGTTATTAAAACATTTGAATAGCATACTCCAGCCTCTTCCATGGAGAAAACTATGCCCATGCCACAGTCATAGTCTGTCTTTCCTTGGCTTCTGAACTGGCTCTGTGAATGTGTTGTCATGCTCATTGCTATTTCTGTTCCTAGTCATCATATTTTTAAAATGTGAAGTGTTTGGCATCTCTGGCCATAGATTCTGGGATTGTAACCTACCAAGTCTGTCGCTCTCCCTTATTTTTGTCTGTATCTTGAGTATGTCAGGGTTTATGCACAGGCAGGTTTGGTGGATTAGACTATTTCTGTGGTCCACCAAACCTGCCTCTGAATAAACTCTGACATAGTCATGATAAAGAGAAAAATACTATGTTTTATGGCTTCGGTGGGAGGTAGGGGCCTTGTGGGACCCTTCTAGACCCTAGAAGGATTTAAAGGGCTGCCCCAGTGTTTCTGAGACAATCTTTTGTTAGAAGATTTCTTCTTTGCTAGCGTTCTCCAATAGGCCATTGTCCTTCCTCCCCAAACAGAGGCAAGTGCTTGTGCCCTTGTGGTAAAATTTTTTTTTTCCCTCTAGGTAGACCCAATAATAGGATTGCACAATCAGATAGAGCTCTGGCTTGAGTTCTGGGCCAGTTCTTTATACCATCTTCCATAAAGCTTGTATTAGTTTGCAGTTCCACCAAAAGGTTAAGGGTGTACTCTTATCTCCACATCCACATCAGCATCTGCAGTTTTTAGATTTTGTGATGTGAGCCATTCTCAGTGTGGTAGGTAATATCTCAGGGTAGAGTTATTTTCAACTCTCTATTAATTAGGAAAGAAATGCTTTTGTTCATATGCTTGTTAACCATTTGCTTATCTTCTTAGTACAGAGTTCTAGTCATATCTCTTGAACATTGATATATGAGATTGTTGGCTTTTTTTACAAGGATTAATTTGAATTCACTGTAGATCCTACTTGTCAAGCTTTTATCTGATTAAAAATATGCAAATATCCTTTCTCAATGTGAGGACTGTCTGTTTCCTTTGGTTGTTCTCATATTCCCTGTACAGAAGCTTTTCAGTTTAATTAAAATTCTCAACAAAATTCTTGCCAAAGGATTACATCTTATCATTGAAAAAGGAATAAATCATGACCAAGTAGGTTTCTTCCCAGGGATGCAAGCATGGTTTAACATATGCAAGTCTATAAAAGTTATTCACTGTATCAAAAGAAGAAAAAACTAAGACCATATGGTCTTCTCAATACATGCATAAAAAACACTTTATAAAATCCGGCACCCTTTTCTAATTAGAGCACGGAAGACTGTAGGTATAGGTGGCACATGTCTTTAACTGATCAAAGCTATCTATAACAAACTCACAGGTAATAATTTACTGAATGGAGTAAATCTGATCATGTTTGCAGTTAGAAGTGAAACCAGAACAAGTTGTCCTCTGTCACCATTACTATTCAACATAGTGCTGGTTGTCCTAGCCAATATAATTAGGTAAGATAAGAAAATGAAGAGAATCCAAATGAAAGCACAGGAGGACAAACCTCCCTCTTTGTTGACAATATGATCTTATACATAGAGAACCCCAAAGACTCAAGCCAAGGACTCCTAAAATTTATCAAAACAATGCAGTAATATCTCAGGATATAAAATTGATGTCCACATGTAAGTAGCCTTTGTATACAATAACAACAGTCAAGATGACAGGCTAATTAAGGACACACTCCCTTCAATATAGCTTCAGATATAATGAAATACCTAAGAATTTATCTAGCAAAAGAGGTGAAGGACTTCTATAAAGAAAATTGTGAAACTCTAAGATAGAAAGTAGCAGAGTATATTGACAAATGGAAGAATATGCTGAAGTCTGGGAAGAGTCAGCATTTTTAATATGTTTATACTTACCAAAGCAATATACCAAGACATTTCCATGACTTTTTAAATGCCAACTTTGTACTTTCAAGACTTGGAAAAAATAATCCTTCAACTTGTATGGAACCAGAAAAAAACCCATACAGCTAAGTCAATTCTTAGGATTAAAAAAAGTTGGGGGAATCAGCATGCAAGATTTTAGTCTATACGACCAGGCGATAATGGTGAGGACAGCATGTTACTGGTCCACCATTCTTTTTAAAATGTATTATTATTATGACTATTATTTTAAGAATTATTATTATTATGTATTATTATTATTATTATTTGTAGAGACAGAGTCTGACTTTATTGCCCATTGAGTGTCATTGCATCACAGAGCTCATAGCAACCTCCAACTCCTGGGCATAGACTATTCTCTTGCATTAGCCACTGGAATAACTTAGACTATAGGCACTCACCACAATGGCCAGCTGTATTTTTATTTGGGACCAGCATTGTACTTACTAATCCACAGGTACTGACCCCAATTTCTGTTTTAAAACCATGATTTTGAGGGTTTCATATTGATGTTCAATAATAGCTTTTCCTTGTGAATTATAATGGATACAAAGACACAAATGTATGTTCCAGAATGAAAGAAAATAGTGCATTTTTGAGACAAAAATGGAAGGGACATTTCCATTTTTTATAGATTGTGGTTGTGGTATACCTGTAATATTTGAAGCATTCCAGAAAATGTTGAATCACATGATGAGCTTTTTCTCTGGGTAGAGCTGATGTCCAGGAGAAGTGAGCATATGTATCAGCAGTGTGGTGTACCTATTTTAATTTACCAAAAGAAGGAATGACAGTTTCATCCAATTGCCATATTTCATTGACAGTTTCCCTTCTGGGATTAGTTATTTCAGAGAAAGAAGAGGACTTTTTTTTATTTTTTATTTTTGGGAAGAATGGATGAGTGGATAGAATGTGTTGAGATTGAATATTTGTAAGATTGAATTCTCTATGAAGAAGTTTTACATTAGTATGTGTATGTGAATAGAAATTTGATGCTTCCTGAAAGGTGGCTATAAGAGTTTGATATATTTGAGAGTTTAGTGAGGTCATTGGACTCGGTAAATTAGTGTATACTCTAATGTACGTTATGTTTAAGGATAAATGCTGCATCAAAGTATGTTTTCAATCAAGAGAAAAAGAGAAGACGTTTCTTCAGTAGAAGTAGTAGCGTGTGTCTCTAAATGTTTACTAGTAAAGCAAGAAAATTGGGAATCATTGACAATGTTTATGAAATAGTGAAAATTCTGGAGTTAAAATAGCATACCTCTTATTTTTCTGAACATAATTATAAAGACTTTGAACAATTTTTAAATTAGACCCATCAGTATATTCATCCCACCATTTTTGGTAGCACATGTATAAATGGTAATGGCATACATGCTTGGGAGTTCTTTTAAATATTTCAGTAAGCATCCAAGAGGTAAGTTTTAAAAACTGAACTATTTTATCAGTGGGATAGGTATTAGTAATGAGACCAGCAAAGGAAGTGAAAGCTACTTGCTAAGGAAGATATAATTGACAATTATGTTGAATTTGTTTATCTATAAAAGGGACTATAATGGAACTTGGATCATACCCAATAAGTTTGCTAGTTCTATTTCTACCTTTTCCACAAATTTGTCTAGATACTGTTATAAAATTCATGTGATTTTACTAGAGAGAAATAACCATTTGTAAATAACTCCTGTGGTGAATAGGAGGTTGCAATACTGATTAAATTGATGGAAAATCTATTCCAACACAATCTAATTCTTTGGTAGGAAACTCATTTTCAATTAATTTCAATCCTTTCCTCAAATCAGGGGTGAGTGAGTGAGGACTATTTAACTGCTACAATTTTAAAGAGGTTAGTTAAAGTATAAGTAGGGATTCTAATTGCCAGAAACCAGGCCATGCAAGTTATTAGCTGGGATTAGAGCAGTAGGGGATAGAAAAATGAGACACAGAAAATAGCTGGATCAGGAGTACATTTTCTCAATACAACAAGGCAACCTCAACTTTATTTTACAGCTTTTATACACAGTATCTTGAAGGCATGATTTTATCCTAATTACATAACTTGATTAAAGTCAGCCTAAAAGCAGAATAGCATTCTCAACCAACTGAGATGAACAAAAGGGTCTGTATCCATTCTAAAAAGTTCAAGAACCAGCCATAACAGGAAATAGGGGGCCGGGGTGCATTCATTATTTGACTCACATGTGGTTCCTCAAACTGGGGGACATTTCTTCCCAGGAGGTTGGCTTCCAACATTCTCTCCTGAAACTTTTGAAGCCAGAAGAGGATGGTCATTGACTTTCAACCTCCTAAAACAAAAGAACTTTTTATTCACTATCTGATATCTGTCTAAACTGAGTTTCATTCATGAGGGAGAAATTAAATATATGAATGACATTTACATGCTGCAGAAATTTGCCATATCTAAACCAGCTCTCCAGGGTACTCTGAGACCCACCCACAACAATGACCAGTGCAATGCTCTACCACAAATGTACACTCACTCATAATGTTTTTATCAAACTCCAAACTCCACAGTGGTGAAAAGATTAAAAATGTTCACTGAACTTTTGAAAAACACAACACTCAAACACTAACAAGCCATTAAATATTCTCAATTAATGTGAATGGCTCAAATTGTCCTCTAAAGAGGCACAGGTTGGTTGACTGGATAAAAAACCTCAGGCTAGATATCTGCTACATACAACAATCTCATCTTAACTTAAAAGGTAAATATATCCTCAGGGTGAAGGGAGGGAAATCACAGAGAAGCTGGTGTTGCAAGTACATTCACAGATACAATAGGCTTTACACCAAAAAAATTAAGGAAAGTTAAGATGGTCACTTCATGTTTGTTAAGGGAAACGTCATGATGAGAAGTTTAATTTTTAAAATATATGCACCCAACAAGAATGCCCCCCAATTCATATAAGGGACCCTAATGGACATGAACAACTTGATATCCTCCACCACCATATTAGTAGGAGATTTTAATACCCCTTGGACAGTGATGGATAAACACTCCAATAAGAAGTTAATCAAGGACATATTAGACTTAAACTTAACCATTCAACAATTGGATTTAACAGACAGTTCAGAACATGTCATCCTAACAAAACTGAATATGCATTAATCTCCTCAACCCAAAGAACATCCTCAAAAAATGATCATATTTTAGATCACAAGTGTAACCTCAGGAAATTTAAAGGAATAGAAATTATTCCTTGCATTTTCTCAGATCATCTTGGCATAAATGTTCTACTCAGTAACAACATGTATCTTCATACTCATACAAAAACATGGAATCTAAATGATGTTATGCTCAATGGTAGTTTGTTCATACATGACATTCTTAAGGAAATTACAAAATTTTAGAACAATATGATAATGAATAATTTGAACTACAATCATCTCTGGGACACCACAAAGCCAATCCCAAGAGATAAATATATAGTTTTGTAAGCTTTTCTCAAGAAAACGGAAAAATAGGAAGTTAACAACTTAATTAATGGGAAATCTCAGAAATTGAAAAGGGAAGAAGATTCCAAACCCAAACCCAGCAGAAGAAAAGAAATAACAAAAATTAGAGTGAATTAAACACAATTTGAAAGAATAGAATTAAACAAGAGATCAGTGAATCAAAAAGTTGTTTTTTTCAAAAGGTCAATAAAATAGTTAAACCATTAGCTAAACTAACCATAAATAAAAGAGTAAAATTTCCAAATTCATCAATCAGAAATGACAGAGGCAAGATAACAACAGACACCTCAAAAATTCAAAACATCCTTAGATAATATTGAAACAAATTCTATTCTTAGAAATATGGAAATCCAAAGGAAATAGACCAAATTATTGAAGCACACCACCTTCCTAGACTAAGCCAGAAGGAAGTGGAAATGGTAAACAGGCTCATATCACATACTGAAATAGTGTTAACTATACAAAATCTCCCTAAAATGAAAAGTCTGGGACAACATGGGCTCACATCACAATTCTACGAAACCTTTGTAGAGGAACTAGGACCTATATTCTTGAACCTTTTCCAAAATACAAGAAGGAATGCTTCTCAACACATTCTATGAAGGAAAGAACACCCTGATCCCCTAACAAGGAAAACATTGGACAAGGAAGTTACATACCAATATCTCTGATGACTATTGATGCAAAAATATTCAATAAGATTCTACCAAACAGAATGCAGCAGCACATCCAACAAATTATAAACCATGACCAAGCTGGTTTTATCTAGGGGTCTTCAGGTTGGTTCAACATATATAAATCTATAAATATACTACATCAGGTAAACAAAATGAAAAAAGAAATCCTGTTTCTCTCAACTCATGCAGAAATAGTTTTAGATAATATCTAGAACACTTCATAATCCAAATACGTAGGAAAACAGGTACAGAAAGAACATTTTCAAAACTGACAGAGGCCATCTACAGCAAAGCCACAGCCAATATATATTGAATGGAGTAAAACTGAAAACATTTCCACTCAGATCAGAATCCAAGCAAGCTTTCCCACTGTCTCCACTCTTTTTAAACATTGTAATGGAAGTCTTACCAATTGCAAACAGACAAGAGAGGGTGATGAAGAGTATCCATATAGGGTCAGAGATCAAACTTTAACTCATCACAGATGATATGAATATCATATCATATATCATATAATATACCCAAAAAAGTCCAGGGACTCAACTACAAATCTCCTAGAAGTAATCAAGAAAGACAACTGACAGAATAAAAATTCAATAGTCCCATATCAGAAGCATTTAAATATACCAAAAACAGTCAAGAACTCTACTGCTTTTACAGTAGGGTCAAAGAAGATGAACTATTCGAGAGTGTACCTAACAAATGATGTGAAAGATCTCTATAAAGAGAATAATGAAACTCTGAGAAAAGAAATTGCTGAAGATGTTCATAAATGGAAAAACATACCACGGTCATGGTTGGGAAGAAATCAACATTCATAAATTGTTCATACTACTCAAAGCAATCTACAATTCCAATAAAAGCACCTTTGTCACACTTTAAATATATGGAAAAATTAGTACTTCCTTTTATATGGAAAGAGAAAAAAAACTCAAATAGCCAAGATATTATTCAGAAATAAAAACAAATGAGGAGGAATCATGCTGCCAGGCTTCAGACTACGCTATGAATCTGTAGTGATTAAAACAGCATTGCACTGGCACATAAATACAGACATAGATGTATGAAACAGGATTGACAACCAAGAGGTGAATCCACACACATATCATCATTTGATCTTTGATAACCTCATCAAAAATATAAATTGGAGGAATGATTTCCTATTTAACAAATCGTGCTGGGTGAATTGCATGGTGACTTGTAGAAGACTGAAACTGAACCCACACCTTTCACCTCTAAAAAAAAATTGGTTCTCACTTGATGAAAGACTTAAACTTCTGACATGAAACTATAAGGAGTCTTGGAGAAAGTGCAGGGAAACACTTGAAGAAATTGGCCTGTAATTCCTCCACTAGGTATATATCCAAAAGAATAAAAATCACTTTGCAACAAAAACATTTGCACCAGATTATTTATTGCAGCTCAATTCATAATTGCCAATGGCCCAAGTACCAATCAACCTATGAATGGATTAATAAATTGTGGTAAATGTATACCATGGAGTACTATGTAGCACTAATAAAAGATGAAGACTTTACCTCTTTTGTTTCCGTGATGGAACTAGAAAATATTCTTTGTAAAGTCTGTCAAGAAAGGAAAAAAAGAATTCAATGTACTCAGTACTACTGTAAAACCAATTTATAATCACTCACATTGTCATTGTCATGTGAGAGATGAATCACAAATATAGCTCATGATGAAAGAGAGAAGGGGAAGAGGATGAGAAGGGCGAGTTGCTCAATAGAGGGAAGTTTAGTGGAGGGACCACACATATGGAGCATTTTGCAAGGGTAAAGGTCTAATCTACCAAGTATTGAACACAAATTTCTTAACACTGTGATTAAGTAAGTGAGGTGAAATTTATATTAATTTGTAAGATGTAAGCACTCCAATTTGTACAAATAACCAACACATTGAATGCCACAAAGGCATAAATATATTCAAGATCCATTTGTGTATGACTTAAGAAAAAAAATCCATTTGTTATAGGGTCATAATTAATTCCATTATTTCCTTTTTTAGTTTTGCTTTGAAGATCTGTCCAGTATTACCAATCATGTGTTAAAATCTCCAATTTTTACAGTGCAGGAAGATATAATATTATTCAGATAAGTTAGGGCTCATTTTATAAATTAAGTAGAATTTATATGGTGCATACTGGGTGCAAAAATGTTATTGAAATATCTACATGTTGTGTTCTTCCCCCAAAAAAATAGTGTCCATCCTTCCTTCCCTTACTTTTTTTGGTTCAAATTCAATTTTATCTGCAAACACTATTGAAATTTAGCTTTTTTCTCTGTTGTATTTGAGGCATTACTTTTGCCAATCCCTTAGCATTGAATTTTGTTTCATTTTTCTGAGTGGGTGACTTCCTTGGAGATAACAATATTTGGCCTGAGATTTGTGTGCATTCAGTCAAACTGTGACACTTTAAAGGAAAATTTGAAACCATTTTCATTAAATGAAAGAATTGATATGTATGATTGTATTTTAGTTACCTTACTTTTCAGAAGTACAGAAATTTTATCTTTTTCATTAACGTAGAATCTAGGATTTGTTCTTAAATTTCTGGATTTATTTCCTTTGGTGTTAGCCAAATGCTGTGAAAAAATGTGTCTGAGTATTTCCTCTAGAGCTGGAAAAGTTATGGCAAATTTCAGCAACATTTGGCTATCATTAAAGAATTTTATTTCTTCATCACAAATGAAAATCAATGTAGCAAGATATCAGATCTAGAGATGAAAATTGTTAAAAGTCGATAACTGTTTTCTTCTGGATTTTAAATTGTCAGCTGAAAAATCAGTGGTCATCCTGATAGTTTTTTCCTTTGTAGGTAAAACTCATCTTATGCGAAGCTGCTTGCAAGATTTCTACTTTGATTTTAACATTGCTGAAATTAATTACAATGTGGCTAAGAGATGCTTTGTTTAGATTGAATGATTCTAGGGTTCTTACCCTAATATCTGAGTTCCTGTGTCTCTTACAATACTTGGAAAGTTCTCTATAAAGACTTGGAAAAAGAATTTGTGCAAGGAAGTATCTATTTCTTCTTCTGGAATTTCTTTAGTATTCATATCTGATTTTTTGGTTTTGCAGGAAGACATGGCCCAACAGAGAGAAAGAGCATCCAAACACCACATTTATAAGTGCAAGGGCTTTATTCACCAGCCAGAATCTTATACCATAGAAGAATTCCAAATGGCCATGCTCCCTGACTGGCTTGGTCTTTCCCTTTGTTTGAGTCAAACAGTTCCATCCCACATGTAACTTTCCTATTGGCCAGTTTAAATCAAGCTGGAGGTACTATTCCATCCCCTACAGAACTACAGGATTTCCGAAAACATGGAAATTTCCATGTTCCAGGGAGTTAAGGTTACAAATTCCCAAGAGCTGAGTCACCTTGGTGAGGATCCTGCAGGTGTATGCTCGTGGTCTTCTTGAGAAGACCTGTTCTCCAAGACCTCACCCTACTCAGGTATCCTCTCTTTTTGGAATAGCTCCAGAAATCTCTCAGAGAATATTCTATTCTTATTCTCCTTTTTTCTGCCTCTTTGGATGCTTGGGGTAGTTCAAATTTTTATCTTTATTTTTGTGAGATCTTTCTTTGCCCAATTCGTCTCCATTTTTAGGGATCTCTTCTGCATTTTCAACATATTCATATTCATTTTCAATTTCTTAAACTCTGCTATATCTTTCCTCATTATATCCATATCCTTGGTAACTTAGTCTTTGAATGCATTGATTTCTTGAGAACACTTCTGAAAATTTTTTTTGGTTTTGCACTTCCATCTTTTTCTCCCTTCTAATCATCCTATCTGCCATCCATATTCTGAATTCTATTTCTTACATTTCAGCAATTTCTCTGTGTATAGTATTTTCTGACGTTCACCTTTGAAATGCCTTTGGGCATTCGCCTTCGAAATGCCTCGGGGCAGTTGATGTGCTCTTATTTTTCACATTTCCAATGTTGTTCCACTGATTCCTTCCCATGAGTATTTTTATTATTATTTTAAATTAATTGAAATACATATAGATCATGAATACATTTATGCATATGTAGGATACAATGTGTTGACTTTTTTATACACAATCTGACGTGTTTACATCAAACCAATCAACATAGCTTTTGCCTCATTTAATTGATTATTGTGTTAATACATTTATGTTTTACACTTGACAGATTTGACTAGCATGTTTGCACTATGCTTAATAGCCGTGGTCTCGCAATTTACTCTTCTTCTATCAAACCATCCCCCTCTCAATTTCTCTCCTTCATTCTGAGCTATAGTTGTGTTCTATCTTTCAAAACAAAGTGTGAGTAAGACCAAAGATCACTATGCAGAAAAGATATTTGCACAGATTATTCATTCCAGCTCCATTTGTAATAGCCACGTTATGGAAGAAGGCCATTTGAACATCGATCCATAAATATATTAATAAATTGTGGTATAGGCATATCATTGAATTCTATGCAGCCTTAAAAAAAGATGGAGCCTTTATGTCTTTTATGTTTGCATGGAGGGAACTGGAACATATTCTCATGAGTAAACTATCTCAAGAATGTAGGACAAAATATCCAATGTACTCAGTACTTCCATGAAACCTACCTTATTTACCCATGAGTATTTTTAGCTTCTAATTTTCATTCAATATATTAATTATACTTTTTTAGGTAAATTAATAGGTTGTTCTGGAATAAGTGTTGAGATATATTCTTGTTTGGGATCTTTAGAAAGCACTGTAATAACCTGTTTAATAATTAAATCTGATAGGGTGATATAGAGTTGCTATTCCCCCAGATGTTAAAATAACCATCCCTTCTCCACTGAGCTATAGCTGTGGCTGAGACTGATCTTTTTTTTTTTTTTTTTTTTTAATAATTTTATTGAATCAGAATTATGTACATTGGTGCAATCACAGGGCACGATTCATATACATTCAGAAATATTTTGATCATACTGTTACAGATATCCTTCATGGCATTTCCTTGATCAC
>CAUYON010111285.1:0-45074 GCA_963573935.1 Arctocebus calabarensis | reverse complement strand
ATAATTTTATTGAATCATAATTCTGTACATTGGTGCAATCATAGGGCACGATTCATATACATTCAGAAATGTTTTGATCGTACTGTTACAGATAGCCTTCATGGCATTTTCTTGATCACTATATAAAGACATTGATACGCTACATTTAATAGTTTAGCTCTCAAATCTCAATTTAAACAGCTCACTTTTAGACCATTTCGTACACCCACCCACTCATCCTCTTGGCTTTAAGACCCCGGGCACCTTACCATCTCCCTGTCTATTATTCCTGCCTTCATTTCTTCTCCAAGTTAGATTTAATAGTCTGTATCTTCAACCAATTTTTAGCCAGAGCCCTCTCACCCCTTACTTACTCCATTGTTTACGATAGCATTTAGTATAAATGCAAAATCCTTCTGTGGGAGGAACCTACCTGCCAGCGTTCTTTATAATTAGTAAAGATATAATACTTCTTTAGGGTTTTACATCGTAATCCTCTAGCCTTTACATTTATGGGCCCCTCAATGCTGCCCTGAGATCACTCTGATGCTAATTTGTCTTAGGTTTTCTATTGTGGCTACTCTCAATGTTCTTCATTTTTCTCAAGACTCTTAAACAACCCACTTCTAATAGAAACAGTTCTTCAATTAATAGATACTCAATAAGTATTTGTTGAATGAATGAACAAAAATGGAATAAATACAGGTTTTTCCAGAAACCTAGTTTATCAAACTTGTATAATCCCCGATTTTTGACAAAGGGGGCAGGAGAATGGGGAGAGCAGAGTCCTTTAATTATTTTGTACTAAGTCAATTGAATATTTGTATGGGAAAATCTGGACCCCTCCCATCACAAAAATCAACTCCAGACGGATTGCAGATATAAACATGGGAAATAAATAATTAAGCTTTCCAGAAGAAAACACCTTTGCAATTTTGGAATAGGAAAAAAATGTCTTAAACATGAGACATACATACCAAGATATTATTAAGAGAAAGAGAGGTGAAGCTTAGAGGGAAGAAGGTGTTCTACAGTGTAAAGGACTCATATTTAGCATGTCAAAAGAACACCTTCAAATAAGGGAGAAAAAGGCAGGCAAGTCATTAAAAACATGGTCATAATTTGAATAGACATTTCACAAAAGAGGGTATCCAAAAGGATGATAAACATATGAAAAAGAAGCTCAATTTCCTGAGTAACCAGGAAAATGTAAATTAAACCCACAGCAAGAATGACACTAGATTCTCACCAGGATGGATAAATTCAAAAATAAATAAATTATGCCAAGTATAGGCAAAGATGTTGAAAACTGGAATTTATATATGGCCAGTGTGTGTGTACACTGGTAAAACCATTCTGAAAAATTGTTTGCCAGCGTCTACTAAAGTTGAACATGCTAATATCCTGTGACTTAGCAATTCTACTCCACATACGCCCACCCAAAGGCATGTGCTAGAGTTCATAGGTACAATATTTGCAATAATCTAAAATGGGAAATACCCAACTAGTGTGATGGATTCATACAATGGAATGCTGTTGTCAAGGCTAGTAGATATTCCATATAAAAAACCAATGGTAACTATTTTAGGTTCATGGGTCATACGGTCTCTGTTGCAACTGTTGACCTCTGTCCTTCCAGTGCGAAAGCAGCCACAGACAATATGTACATGGCTGTGTTCCAATAATGCTTGAGTTACAAAAGTAGGCAGGTGGCCAGCAAATCACAGTTTACCAATTGCTGGTATATATCAATGCAAAAATAAAATCGTGACATACTTACACAATGTGATGCTCCATAGCAATGAGTGTAAGTGACCTATAACTCTATGTAGCAAAATGAGTGCATTTACAAACTATGGAGTAAAAGTAGCCATAGGGAGGAATACACTTTGATTTCATGCCAGTGCAAAGCTGAGCGAAGCTAACTTCAGGTGTTAAAGTCTAGAGGGTGGTTTTCCCTAGAGGGAGTAGTAGGGACTGCATGAAGGAGGGAGGGGGGTTTCGCCTTCCTGAATGCTGTTTCTTGATGTGAGCCCTGTTACACAGGTGCACTCAGTCTGAAAGACTGCAGCCAGCAGTGCGAGCATGGTGCATGGTGCACATACTTCATGTATGTATATTATACTCCAACTAAAAAATCTTTTGTTGTATACGTTTGGGAATACATTTTTCAAAAAAGTGTTTGGACTTTCACTAAAGTTCATGCACAGAGCTCCAGCTGGAAGCACTAGTTCCTAGAAAGATCTATTCTCAGGAGAGAGCGGGTTGAGAGACACTTTTTTTTTTTGGCAGATATAAGACATAATATAATGTAATTTACTCTTAAAATGCAGTGGCCTGCAAATATAATACAATAACCAAGTGTGTTTTGATGTTTCATGCTTTTCTGAGACTGCTCTTTAATTGCCATCTTGGGACAACTTTAGGCGTGAGAACAAACCCATTTGAAAGAAACACGGGGCCTCAGAGTTTACGTTATACAATTCTAATAAAAAATGGGTGGTTTTCTGGCATTAGGTGAGTGATTCTGGCATAATCTGGGACCATATGATCACATGATTGTATCACTAAGGGAGGAAAATGTATCACACACAAAATGATAATAATAAAAATTTACCAATAATGAAGCCAATGTACATTGGATGCCTTTTTAAGAAGTGTTCCCTTTATCAAAAAATTCTTCTTTAATCCCGCGGTCCCTGCTGAGCCCCGGTGTTGTATGTTACACTGTTGCTGTCTTCCTCTCTGTTCATACTGACCACCTCTGTCCTGCTTCAGCGCTCTCCTACATCCAGCAGCACAGCATTGCCAAAGTGAGTCTCCCCAAAGACCAAATGTGGTAATGTCGTCACTTTGACCAGAAGCTGCCAAGTTGTCCCAAATGAAGGCTTAACGTTCAATTGACCTTCGGTAGCCCAGCTATGGAGCATCTGTCCCCAGCACACGTCTGTTAATACATGTTGGCTGCTACTGACTGTGACATATGTGCTCTCTGACGAAGCCACCTTTGGCTCCTTTTTTGGCCTATTCAGGATCTGAAGGTAATGAACTTGTCAGTTCTGCGTGAAATCCTCCTCCTCCCAGGGTCAGCTCTGACGTCTCTGCCTCCGTGCGGCCCTGTGTGTCAGGCTAGGTGAAATTTTATGTTCCTTTTTTCCAGCTTGTACTACACCAGCTAACTGTTTAGCTTAAATCTCTAATTAAATTGTTAGACTTTGTTTTGTTTTGTTTTTGAGACAGAGTCTTACTTTGTCACCCAAGCTACAGTGCCTTGGTATTAGCCTGGGTCACAGCAACCTCAGACTCCTGAGCTCAAGCAATCCTCCGGCCTTAGCTTTCTGAGTAGTTGGAACTAGAAGCACCCACCTTTTTTTTTCTTCTATTTTTAGTAGAGAGGGGGGTCTCATTCTTGCTCAGGCTGGTCTCAAACTCCTGAACTTGAGGGATCCTCCCACCTTGGGGTCTCAGAGTGCTAGAGTTACAGGCATGAGCCACTGTGTCCAAATCCTTAGACTTTTATTAATAATATCCTATTTATCTTTGCAGCCTAACACACAGCTTTATATAACTCACATGCATAGTAGGTATTTGATAAATATTAATTTAAGGGACAAAAACTAATAAATGAAAGGAAATTCTATTTAAGCCACAGAATTAACTTAAACCCCACTATCACAGAATATTCAGAATAAATGATGCTATTACGAGTTAGTAATAATTTTATAGAGAAAGACAAAGATTGCTACATTCTTTATTTTTTTATTTTATTTTTTTTACATTCTTTAAATCATTATCTTGCTTTAGTTTGCTCTGAGGATGTTGACATTAACATAGAAAATATCTCTCAGGGAACTGTATTTCAAGTTTCTTTTAAATCAGTAAGTGTGCCTTTATTGATTTTTAACAAACAAATTATTTCAATGCATATGCAGAAGAGTTGATTAACTCTGCCTGATAGAGAGAGGGCGGGTGCTAGAACAGGAGAAGACCTGAAACACTTCACTAAGAAGAGGTGAGTTAGGTGTGGGGGATGAAGAGGAGTTTGCCAAGGACATAAAGCTGAGAAGTGCCGACCAAGACAGGGAAGAGAAAGGCTATGATTGGAAGGAAAACCACATAAAATTCAAAAAAGTTAACGTGTTCTCCCCTAATCCAGACTTTGCCTCTCTCTTCTTTTTGCTCCAGTAGTATTGATCACTTGCAGTTCTTCATGTGAGAACACGTTATTTATAACTTTTACACCTTGGCCCATTCCTTTCCCTTATCCCTGAATGGCCACAGGCTTCTGGCTACATCCTCACACCCTTTATTTGCCCAGCTCCCGTGTATCTTAATAACCCAACTATTTCCTTGCCAGAAAGACTTCCCCGTATCCTGGGGTAGTGGTTTTGTAATTCTGGATAATTATACCTCCATTATATTAATCAAAACATATGTAAACATATGTAATATTTTTTCATTTGTTCTGTTTTGTTGTCTTTTTTTTAAATTTCAAAATATTGGGGGTGGTACAAAGGTTTTTGTTGCATGCCTACTTGTCAAACACTCAAGTCAGGGCTTTTAGTGTACCCCTCATCAGAAGAGTGTCCACTGTACCACAAAGGTCAGTTTTTAACCCTGAGACTTACCATCTCCCCTTTCTGATTTCCAACATCCTTCACATCTCTTTATGCTTGTGTGACCCCATTGTTTAGCTCCTCGTGATTACTGAGAACACGTGCTTCTTGGTCTTCCATTCCTGTGGTATTTAGCATAATAGTCTTCTAGGTCCATCCAAGTTACTGTGAAAGACATGATTTCATTCCTGAAATCTTTTGATTTTTCATCTTAACTTCATCATCGACCCAAGGATTATTCAACAGCAGGTTCTTGAATTGTCATTCTTTATGTAGATTTGAGAGTTCCTCTTGGAATTAATTTCCAGTTTTATTCCACTCTGATCTGAGCAGATAAATGGAATGATTTTGATTTTTCCTGAATTTGCTGAGACTTGTTTTATCAGCAAACATGCGATCTATCTTGGACAATGTCCTGTGTGTGATGAGAAGAATGTATATTATTCATTTGGGGGATAGAATGTGCTATATACGGCTTCTATATATATAGGCTGTTATATATTCTTGCTGAATTTCTGCCTTTATCATTATATAATAACCATCTTTGTCTTTTTAAGGCATTGTTAATTTAAAGTCTCTCTTATCTGATATAAAAATAAGTACTCTTGCCAGCTTCCATTCCCATGGAATATTTTTCCAATCCTTTACCTTGAGTCCCTGAGTATCTCTGTGAGTTAGACGGATTTCTTGGAGACCGAAGATACCTGGGGTATGCTTTTTCATCCATTCAGGCAGTCTATGTTTTAAAGGGGCATTAAGACAACTTACATTCAACATTAGTATTGCTATGCAAGATAATGTTTTGTCCATTATGTTGAATGATACCTAATTTCCTTTTTCCCTTCTTTTGTCATAGTTGTATAAGAATTGTGGGCTTTAACTTTTGGATGTTTCTACGTTGGTGATATCAATTGTCCTTTTCCATGAATAATGCACTTTTAACTAAGCATTTCCGGTAGGACAGTTTTAGTGGGACAAATTCCCTCAGTGTTTGCTTGTCTAAGAAAGACTTTATTTCTCCTTCACTTATGAAACTTTATATTGCAGGCTACTAAATTCTTGGCTGACAGTTACTCTGTTTAAGAAGACTATAAATGGGACGCCAGTGTCTTCTGGCCTGAAAGGTCTCTGCTGGCAGCTCTGCTTTTTGTTGAATGGATTTTTCCTTGTAAATAATTTCTTGCTTTCATCTCATGGCTTGTAGGATTTTCTCCTTAACTTTGACTTTGAATGTCTACATGTCTTGGTGATGACCTCTTTGCTATTATGAATCTTGTGTTTGATGTCCCTTTCTGTATGGATACATAAAAGCTGTTAGTGATGCTGGGGAAGTTTTCTTCTATTATTCTCTCATATAGATTTTCTCTGCTTATTGCCTTTTCTTATATTTTGTCAGGAATATCTATAATTCTCTTGTTAGTTAGCTTTGTAAAATCCCGTATTTCTCTCAGTGATTGTTCATTCTGCTTTGTTCTTTTTTTCTGCATTTTTTTTTTAACTAACAGAATGATATTGAAATCCTTGTTTTCAAGCTCTGAAATTCTTTTTTCTGCTTGGTCTATTGTCTGTTGTTAAAGTTTTTTGTCTGTTTTGAGATTTGATACATAACTCTTTCATTTCCTTAAGTTCTGTTATCTCTTTTTAATGTCATCTATTTCTTTGTTGAATTTTTAAATCATGTCCTGATTTTTTTGTCGTTGTTTCTTTGAAATAATTTTCTATCATCTCTTCAATTGCATTCTTTTTACTTGGCATTCCTACTCTGAATTCCATATTTGTCATTTCAACAATTTCTTTTTGGTTGGAGTTTGTTACTGAAGAAGTATTGTGATCCTCTGGGGATGTTGAGACAATTTTTTAACATTGCTAGAGTCTTTACGTTGGTGCTATCTCATCCAGGGTCACTTCTTTTGGCACAAAACAGATGACAGATATGGTACACCTGTTCTCTTCTACTGCTTGATGAAGATAAGGATGGGTCTCTAGATAATGGGCTTGGGTCCTACTATGGAAGCCTGACCAGGAAAGAGAGGGAAAGATGCATGGTGAGCCTTTAATACTGATGCTCTGCTACATCTCCTTGTCCCCCTGTATTTGTCACCAGGCTGCTGTGGCAGAGCAGCCCTTGGTGCTAAGTGTGCACACCGGGTGTAACTGGCCTGCAGATGGAGTGTATCTGGGGGATGGAAGAGGTCTGCTGTGAGTAGCATATACACATGCAGCCCTGGGAAGCCAAGGCACCAGGTGTATGGGCTGAACGAGGTCCACCCAGAGTGACACAAGGCAGAGCAGGTGCTCAGAGCCTCATTACGCCACACGTCCAGGAGGTGCAGAGTAGGCCAGCAGGTCACAGCTCAGACATGGGATGTAGCAAGATCCCCAGACACAGCAGACTCATGAGGCAAGGGCATCTACCCTGGATGGAGTAGGACCATGGCATGTGATGGTCAGCCACATGGGCCAGGGTGGCCTCAGAGCACGGTAGGGCAAGCAAGTAGGGCAGGTTGCAAGTAGGGCATGGTGTCCAAGTTGCTCATCGTGGACAGTGTAGGTGCCTGGCGTTTAGACTGCTGAGATCAAAAGGCTGTGCCACACTGCTTTTCAAGTCCAGCTGCCAAGGTACTGGGCGGTGGGCACTGAGAACTACACACACATATGTTACTCTGGCCACATGGTAAATGCGTAAACCCTGGCCTGGATCACCAGGCCACAGCAATGGTGCTGAGCCTGTGGTCTCCTGTTCTACTCCGTGGTGGTAGTGGCAGTGCAAATGCTCATCATCTGCCCATGGGATTCCCTTCTCCCTCCGTGCATGTCAGGGCAGGGGAAGGCTATAGTCACAGATCTGATCTTGGTCAAAAGTAGCATTTTGGGGTTGGGCTATTACTATGGTGCCGGCTACAGCACCCAGGGCCTGCCAGCTGGTCATCCCTTCTCTCCGTAGCAAAGCAGCTGGTCAGGGCTTTGTATCAGTTCAGGGCCTGCTCCAGTAGAGGAGCCCTCTTGCCTCTCCAGTTTTAGTATCCTCAGGGGAAGTGTGCCTTGGGATTTTCCCAGTTTGTGAGTGTTCTGCCACAAAAAAGGTGTTGAATCTTGTCAAATGCTTTTTCTGTATCAATTGAAATGATTAAATGGTTGTGTCACTGACTCTGTTAATGTGATGTACTATATTGATTGGTTTTTGTATGTTGAACCATCCTTGCAATCTAGGGATAAACCCCATTTGCTCATGGGATTACAACTTAGATGGATTGATTCCATTATAAAAGCTAGTTATATGGTAGCATTTTTAATAGCAAAGAAATCAAAATCATTTATTGATGGTGAACTTATTAAGCAATGCATGGCAGAGATACTTTGCCCTGGACAAAAGGGGGGTATTTCTAAAATCAGTTTGTCTCACCAGACTATAGCCAGGAAAACTGAAGAAATTGGAAAATCTATCAAAAGAAGTTTGGAGGCTTGGAACCTGTGGCTCAAGCAGCTTATGTGCCAGCCACATATACCTGAGCTGGCAGGGTTGAATCCAGCCTGGGCCTGCCATACAACAATAACAGCTGCAACCAAAAAATAACCGGGCGTTGTGGTGAGCTCCTGTAGTCCCAGCTACTTGGGAGGAGGAGGCAGGAGAATTGTTTGAGCCCAGAAGTTAGAGGTTGCTGTGAGTTGTGATGCCATAGTACTCTACTCAGGGTGACAGCTTGAGGCTCTGTCTCAAAAAAAAAAAAAAAAAAAAGAAGTTTGGAGAGTAAAGCTGCTAATTTTAAATTTTATGTTTTGGTGTTATATTATAGCACTGATGCTACAGATACGGCTCAACTTGCCATTTTTATTAGAGGTATTGATAATGAATATAATATTGCTGAAGAAATGGCTTCTTTGGTGCCATTAAAAGACATAAATAAAATATTTATACAAAGCAGTAAAAAATATGTCAAAGTGATTTTCTTTGTCTATTGTCAACTTATCTGGTATACTTACTAACTGTGCCCCAGTAATGGTAGGTAAAAGAGAGAGACTTGCAAAATTAATAGAGGACCATGCAATTGCCATCCCAAACTCACATTTGATGATGCATCATTGTATAGCACATCAAGAAAATTTATGTGTAAAAGTTTTAAAAATGGATAACATCATGTAAATTGTTATCAAGACTGAATTTCATAAGGGTCAAAGGATTGAATTCCTTAAAAGTATTTCCAGGAAAAAAATTAATATTTTTGTGCAATTGTGACTTCATTTTCAGTTGACATAAATGTATTACCTGCTAATTTTCAAGTGGGATGCATAGATATCAAGTTAAAGAAAAGTTTGATCCTGTAAAGGCACTGGACTTATATAGATCCTTTCTTCCCAAAGACAAATGTCTCTCACTTCACCATCATGTCTTATTCATGTCATCCCTTTTTAGTAGCACTTATACTTGCAAGCAATTATTTTCCAAAATGAATCACCTTAAGAATAAATTTAGAACCAAAATATGTGAGGAACATCTTCAGAATTCACTGAGAATTGCAAGTACACCCATTAAACCAAATATCGATGCATTACTTTTTCGAACACAGTGTCAAATATCCCACTAGTTTTATGTTGTCTAATTTTCTTTTACTTTTATAATAAAAAAATAAAAAAAACCCAAAGACACTTTATTACTTAGATATGTATATTTTCGATACTACTGCTCACAAACTTAGGACCTACTTGATGATTTTAAAAGATTTTCTGAATGGGCCACTGAATAATTAAGACTATTAAGTGAGGAATTTTTGCTTATCTGCAGTGGCAGATGTCTTGACAATTTTGCGCAGACCTTTTTTTTCTTGCTCATTAGCTTTCATTAGTGTTGTGTATTTAATGTGTGGCCCAAGAGAACTCTTCTACTTCCAATATGGTCCAGAGAAACCAAAAAGTTGGACACCTTTTTTTAAATAAGTAAAGCATTTCCGTTTGCACAATGAAAAATGTCTGAAGCTTTGTTGTGCAACAATAAGAATATAGTTAACACTACTAAACTGTATACCTACAAATGGTCAAGATGGTAGGTAAATTTTATGCTTTGTTTTTTACCACCCTTAAAAAATCCACAACCCCCAAAATCAAACAAAGAAAACAGAACAAACCTGATTGAGAAATATGTGCAGGGAGGTCAGAGCACAAGTGGCAGTGTGTGGTTAAATAGTGCCTCTGCCATTCCTACCCTTGGTCTCTGTGGGCCTCCCTCTTGCTGTCTCCTACTAGGGAGAGTATAATTCTTCCTGGGAACCTCTGCTTGTATTTGTCAAAGACTTTATGAAGAATGGATGCCTTCAAGAAGGGCAAGCTTTAGAATGTAACCCTCTCTATCCCAGGAGTTTGTATCTCTGGTAAGATGAGCTATACATTGAATACATTAACCCCCCAAGGACCACTGACTATAATAATCATAATAATTGCTATTACTTATAAAGTGCTTAATATGTGCCAGATATTAGTCCAAGTACTTTAAGTGTAGTGATTTATTTAATGCTTACAACAATTTGTGATGTTGATGCTGCTAATATCCCCATTTTACAGATAGGAAAACAGAGCCAGGTTCACAATGTTGAAGGAGTCCCTAAAAGGTACCTTCAGTAAATGTTCATGAATTATTTGTGAGGGTGTCCAATTAGCCTTTGGAATTATTCATTTTTTATTAGAAAGAAAAGCCTTCACTGGGAGGCTTCACTTTATGCATTCAACAAATGTTTGTTGATCAACATTCTCTGTGGGGGAGGGGGAGGTATAAGGGGAGCTGGTGAAAGGGAGGGAAACCCCTGAGCTCACATTTACGTGAATTGGTTTAGACAGGTGGTTCTCCTTTCCATCTGAATGGGAGCAGCCCAACTGGAGTAAAAACAGGCCCCATTAGTGGGAGTGCAGAGGATAATGACTGAGAGCAGAGTCAGGTTAGGGGTTGTATGTGGTCTGTGCAGTCAGTAATTGGAGAAAGAATTCAGTAGTTTCAATTAAAAAATAGTTGAGTCAGATTTTTGACTCATGCACTTATTGAAAAGATACAAATACAACCAATTTCTCATCTGGTTTTAATTAGTATACCTGCACAATGGAGTGTCCATATTAGATTTTCACCCAAACAGAGTAAAAGGAAAGTCGTTAAAGAAGAACTTTGATCCAAATAACTTTAACCACCTGTTACCCTGCTTCTCCCAGAGGGGTAAAACACTCCCAGAAATAAGGTAGTTACATTTAGGAATTGTTTTAGACCACTCGCAATCATTTAGTGCCTGTTTCAGGGTGCAAATACTTACTTTACCTCTGGGGAATAGTTTTAGTCTTGAAGTTACTCCATTCAGTGTGTACAAAAATATGCTCATTAGTGTAAGATGGAGTTACACAGATCCACAGTGCAAAGTGTTAAGTTGGAAAACTGTATTATGGTCTTAAGTAATAGAAATTTACTTATTCATTGTTAGAGAATATTCAGCTAATCATTTAAGTGTGCATATTCACTGTAGATGGCAGAGTTGAGAACTTCATAAACAGAAAATTCATCTGATCTAAGATACATACATATTATTTTAAAACTCTATGAATACCACTTTCTGTCTTCTGATGTAAACAGCCAGATGTTACCCTTATGGAGTAATTGAAAATACTTAAAATATACTTATGGCTCATTTCATCAAATAAACGTATGTCTCAATTTAAAAAGAAACTTAAATTAAGACAAGCAATAGGACAAGACATGCAGCAAAAACACTTAAAAAAAAAAAAGCACTGTGGACCCCAAATGTCCCACATGTTGAAATAGAGCAGACATCCTTTAAGATGTTTAAGGGAATGAACATAGAAACAATGGGTAGCCCATGGTGTAGCCCTGCCAGTGTAATGAGTGTTTTATTTAATCTAGATTTCCAGAAGCAAATGAGATTTAACTATTTTATGAAAATGATGGTTCAATTACCAGTGGTGATGAGGTATAATATTTTCATGCACTGAAAGTGAATATCGTTAATAGAGCCTTTCCTTTTCAGAAAAGCAGCTCTCATAAGTGAGCACTCAGGGCTCTCCTCTTCCCTCAGCGTGCACTCTGAAGCGTCATTAGCATAATGGGCAATTTGCACGAGCTTCCAGGAAAACACATCTCATTTGGAAGTCTGATTTCCCGTTCTGGATCTGCTGTAATATCGCACCTGGTATCTTTAAATAAAATGGGGAGTTTATGTGTGCAGAGGGTGGTGATAAGTGATATGCTAAACAGTCATTTTTCCCAGATAAGAACCGATCCCTTAGGGTTTTGACTAGGTTAAAATGGAAAGCAAGCTAAGCTACATACCGACAAACAGAAAGCTCAAGGCAAGGATCGCAATGTATTCAGATCTCAGATTTTCAGTTTTGAAATCACTATCCGAGACCAGAAAATTGTTTTAAATTCTTATCTTTCCCTAACAACAAAGCATACATCTCTGACAATCGCATGAATACCATTAATTTTTTCTCTTTTGCCAGTGAATATAAAGGATGCGCGATGCAGGTGTTAATCAGTTCTTGCCCTGCCCCAGTCAGCAGATGAACTGTACAGTGTCTCAAGGAAATGGGGGGAATAGCCCAGTCTAGTTACCTGACTCTAGCAACTCCTAAACATTGTGTGTATGTGCATGTGTGGGTGTGTGTACACGCACACGTGTGTGGTGTTTATGGCTGTTCATCAGGATGACAGCTGTGAAGAATTTAACAGTAAATGATTATTTTTTTTCTCTTGGCATAGATTATTTTCCTTGGATCCCGATTTACGGGACCTTTGACTGGCACAGGAAACACATCTTTATAGAATCCGGAATCAGAACATTGATGTCTAAACCTTTCGGTCTGTATCTTTCCTCTTGATATATTTGAGTTATTATTTGTCCATCCCGTCACCTTCAAGGTGCCAGTTTTCAGGTCGTCTGTAGCAGCAGCGCTCCATGGGAATGTGGCCGCAGTCTAACGTCACAATCGGCAGGGACATGGCAGAGGTGACTTATTTTGAATAATGTGGTATGAAGCTTCATGAAGAGTGTAGGTTTTCTAAAAGTGTCACTCACTGTCTCAGTGGCACTGTGCTTTGCTTTCTTGGGTAGGATCGAAGAACTCAGAATTATGGAGACATTCTTGTGAATTAAGCCTTATCTGGGTAGATCTGTGAGGAGGTAGCAGACGTCTTCCTTCCTCATTGCCCTTCTGAAAAAATACGATCGAGAAGTCTGATTTAGAAAATGCCAGAGTGGGTGGATGTTGATCTGAGATAAGTAACAACTTTCTTTTATTGAATATGTATCTTACTGGAGACTTCAAATGTGTTCTATATATCTTCAAGTTAGAATTATATCTCTTTTCCAAAAGTAATAACTGCATTTTAGCTGCGACTGGCAGAGACTTCAGTCTGACTCTAAAGCCAGGTATAAAATAATTCTGCTTCTAAAACCTCACTGAGGACCAAACGTCAACTGATGGGCCAAGTTCAATGACAATGTAGAGAATTTCTTCCAACAGTGGGGTGTAGCCACATAGGCGTAATAACTGGATAGTAGTGGTGACTTGGGAACCCCACTGCTGGCAAGTGTAAATGTAAATGTTCCTAGTAAGTATGAGAGAAGCCCCTGACAATTTGAATGCTGAATATTATACACCTCATAAAAGTCAAAACCTTCACTGACTCCCATTCTTGTTTGATACTAAATATAGAATCTAGAAACAAACAAAGGCTGGTATCTGCACAATCCCTGTAAGGCAGTTGAGTGGGTCTTCTCCTACCACACCAGGAGATGTTAATAAAAAATGTAAATTTCAATTAAACTGAATGTAGCTATCGGGCCAGAGGGCCTGTCTCTATCAGGCATTAAACCTATGATTGTGAGCTTTCTAAATAATGTTCCTTTAATATTTTCCAATATGTTAAAGCTCCAGTGTTTTTCCATTATTAATTCATACTTTTCCTTGAGTGCACACAGAGGGTAGTTACACAATCTTTCCTAAGAATCCTTTGTGAAATGATTACAACATGGGTGCTCTCAGTACTATAAACAAATTGCTCATGGAAGGCTTATCCTACACATGGCATCTCAATCTGTGGTAACACTATGTAAAGAATGTCTATTTTATCTTTTATTTGTTTTCTTATGTTTGTAACCTTGGGCTGATAATGTTTTATCCTAACAACTTTCCTGCCTAAGTCCCTATGAACTACTTTATCACATATGGCTGTCGGTCATTTGGCATCAAGCAAAACTATATATTTATTATCCTTTACACTATGCTAATACAAATAATGGAAGTCTACTTTTCAAAATCCATCTCTCTGGCAATTGCGCACAAGAAAAAGAGTTCCCCTCTGCTTAGTGTACAATTTCATAAGGCTCCATTAATTATTTTAATCAGAAGTAGTGAGATGTATTAATTTTTTCTTTCTCATAGGCCATCCCATTGAGTCTTAATAAATATCAAACACAGGAAAAGTTATTTTGACATTAATTTACCAACCTCTATGTATTGAAGGTCTGCTATGGGCCCAGCAATGCATCAGTTATTGGGGATGAGTCAGTGGGAAGTCAAAGTCCTTGTTCTTATGGAGCTTCCAGTCCAGTGGACAAGTTGATATGTAACAGACAAATGAGGCAGCACGTGAGTCACTTATCTGGTGACAAGTTCCAGAAAGAGATAAAGCCACAATAGGGATAGAGAGGGGCAAGGGAGTGGAAGAACACTTTCAGACCAGCTGATCAGAGAAGGTTCTATTTTTCTTTGCAAAAGTGCCATAAGACAAGAAACCTGAATTAAGTGAGGTTTTCAAGAAACTTGAATTAATAATAACCTGAATTATTTCCCCCAACAAAGGGAATGCCTGAATGAAGAACTTTCCAGGCTCAGGGACTGGCATATTGAAAAGTCTTAAGGCAAGAATGAATAGGCATTTTTAGGTATTGCTGCAGTTGAGTGAGTGAAGAGAAAAATGCTAGGTGACCTGATCAGATAGGCGAGCAGTGGTTGATCACTTTGGGCCTTGTAGGCCATGAAACAGAATTGGGATGTGTTAGGAAGCCACGGAGAAGCAAGACAGAGAGATGTGATGCACATCCTACCAAGAGTACTTCCTCACAGAAAGGACACTGCGAGACAAGTAGGGAAACCACTGAGACAGCGGATGTGCCCATAGGAGTTTCCTTGTCAGATTGGAGGTGGAACGTGAGAGACAGAAAGGAATCAAGGACCAGTACAGGCATTCAGCCTGTGCAACCGGGTTGACAGGATGCCATTTCCAAGATAAGAAATGCTGAGAGAGGACCGGGGTGGGGGTTACTAGAGTTCAGACTTGGGGGTGCCATATTTGAGGTGCTGTTAGTTTCCCGAGTAGAAAATGTGAAGCAGGCAGCTGAATATCCAGATCTGTAGTTAGAGGAGAGTTTGGCTGGAGGGACAAATTTAAGAGCTGTTGGCTTACAGATGATAGTAACACTATGTGATTATAGGAAACACCTTAAAGTATGATTTTTTGTTTGTATGTTTTTGGAGACAGAGTCTCACCATGTCACCCTTGGTAGAGTGCTGTGACATCACAGCTCACGGCAACTCAAACTCATGTCCTTAAGTGATTCCCTTGCCTCAGCCTCCCAATAGCTGTGATTACAGCTGCCACAACGCCTGGCTATTTTTTTTTGTTGCAGTTGTCATTGTTTAGCAGGCTTGGGCAGGGTTCGAATCTGCCAGCCTCGGTGTATGTGGCCAGCGCTGCAACAAGTGTGCTATGGGTAGCGAGCCTTAAGGTATGATTTTTGATGGCTCAAAAAAATTGAGATTTGGAGAAGGAAGAGCCCACAATGGACACTGAGAAAGAATGGTCCTCAGAAGCCAAGTGCCAAGGAAGTCAGAACAGAGTGATCAACTATATAGCAAATGCATGGGAGTTCAGGTAGGCTAAAGACACAAAACCTGAGCGGCAGGTCTTTTCAAACCTTGTAAAGAATGATTTTAGTGGGTAATCTGTGTTGAAGTGGAGTCTGTGAGGATTTGCAGTAATTCAGAGGTGTTTTTGTAGAAAAGAGAGCAAGAAATGGGGTGATAGTTGGACAAGGACGTGGGATCAAAGAAGGAGCTCGCGTTGTTTTCTTTCCCTTTCCACTTGTCTTATCATCTTTCTTGCTCTTTCTTGCTTTCTTTTTTTATTATTATTTATAGTAAATCATAGCTGTGTATATAAATGCAATCATAGGGTACAATGTGCTGGTTTTATATACAATCTGAAATATTTTCATAAACTGGTTAAGAGAGCCTTCATGGCACCCTCTTCGTTATTGTGCTAAGACATTTATATTCTACATTTAGCAAATTTCACATGTACCCTTTCCTCTTCTGCTGCCTCTCTCTTTTTCATTTTGACACTTGGGGAGTTGTTTCTATTTGCTAATAAAATGATACAGTTGGGAGGAATATTTTGATCATGTAGGAGTCAGTAGATATAACTGCAGGAGCAAAATGCTTGGCAAGGCGAGAGGTGGGGCCAGTACAGGGGTTGGGCGAGGGGGTCAGCCTTAGACTAGAGTAGAGACAATGCATTTTTTGGAACAGGAGGAAGGCACCAGTGCAGCTGGGGACAGATCAAATGACTATTGTGTATGATTAGTTTTATTTTCTTGCTAAAGCCTATAAACAACAGAAACTTAACATCTACCATTCTAGTGGCTACAGATTTGAAATCAAGATGTCCCAAAGCTACACTCCCTCTGAAACCTGTGGGGGACCCTTCCTTGCATCTTTAGAGCTTCTGCTTTGCCAGCAATCCTTGTCATTCCTTGGCTGGTGGAGTCATAACTGCAACCCTCTGTTATGCCATGGTATCTTCTGTGTTCTCTTTCACAAGAGCACCAGTGACGGGATTGGGGCCTCCCCTGCTGTAGGACCTCATCCACAAATACTTAGCGAAAGCCCAGTATACATCAGGCGGTGTGCTGAACTCTTCACAATGACGAATATACAGGCGGTAATTTCCTAATCTTGCCCCAACTGCCAAGATCTCTCCTTTTGGAAAAAGAATTCAGACAATGTCAACCATTAAAATTCAGATTTATACAAACGTGGGAGGGTAGGAGTAACAAAATCAAGGGACACATGTGGGCTTCGAGGAGTGAATTTATGCTGAGGGAGAGAGTAAGAGCTGGTGAGTTGTCTTGGCAGAGGCTGTGAGCAGTAGCTGGGACAAATGGCTCCGGGTGCAGTCGGCAGCTGTCATAGAAACCTGTGTTGACCCACTGCGCTGAGGGCAGACACACACACGTGTGTGTGTGTGTGAGTGTGTGTGTACAAATCTTACAGAACAGCTTGGAGCAAGTAGCAGTGTGCAGCAGGGCCCCCAAATGGCCTCACCGGAGAGAGTCCTCATTTTGATTTGCATTTTGTAGTAGGGGATGGGTGGTCAGTGGGACCAGGATCACAAGTGGCACCAAGTTGTCTGACAGTCCAGATGAGTGATGCGGCGTGGCCTTGGGCACCACTGTGGTCAGCAGGGGAGAACAGTGACGAGGGCAGTTGGGGCTGAGCATGTAGGAGACAAATGCAGGGAGCCGGACATGAGACGCTGCATGGCCAAGGCCACGCCTGTGCTGAGCCCTTTAGAAACGGTAACCCTGCTTAAACCTTACACCCCGTCAACTAGGTGCTGTTATTTCCTTCCTCAGCGCACGAGGAGACCAAGCCCCTCTCTAGGCTAAGTCAGTTGCAAAGGTCCCATAGCTAGTGGGGAGCAAGGCTGGGTTCAAAGCCAGGCAGTTTGGTTCTGTAGTCCATGCTTTTAGCCACAGTGTCTGCCCTGCTGTCAAATAGGAATCTCTGGCCTGTAGGTTCATGTGGTCATTTGATAAATATTTCTTAAAATGCTGTTCTAACCACTATTCTTGGTGCTGGAAATAAAATAGTGAACAGATGAGATCTCGGCCTGAATAAAGTCAAGGACACAGACTAATAGAAAATGGTAATGAACGAGCAATGACATTTAGAGCCGTGCTTTGCAACATGATGGCCTGTGTGACCAAGGACCTGATTTTCTAGTTAAATTCATCTTAATTTAAATTTAAACACGATACTCAATCTGATTGCTGAGGAAGTTTCAAGTGTCTGCCAGCATGCTCTGCAGAGGATGTGGGGGCAGTCTGGGCCTCCCGGAGACACCCCCACAGAGCCAAGGGGCTGGAGAAACAGGAATTGGGGCTGACGTCTTAAAGTTGTGGGTACTGTGTGCGCGGCTCTGGTGAGGCCTTAAAATATCTGGGTTTTACGATCTGGCTTGTATTAAATATTCAGTGGGTATTTATTGAATTAAAAGTCCTGACAGTAACATTGTTTCTTCCGAGAACAGAAGGCAAATTCTCATGTCCAAGTCATCCCACTTCTGATTCATCCCATTTGGGAATGTTTTAGTAATGACTTCCTGAACATGGTCAGCATTAGCCCTGGTTTAGGAATCCTACCGACGGCCATGCTGGGCTGACAGGCCAACAGCCAGAGCCTGAATGCTTCTGGCCGCGGGCTTGCAAGGGGCCTTAAGAGAACAGACCTGCTTCAACAGCAGGGGATGAGAGCAAAATCACTTTCTATTGATCGGGGTGGAGGTGATGCCTGAGCTGAGTACTGCTTTATCGCAAGCTTTCAGGAGCATGGAAATGGGCATTTTTTTCCCTCCTCAATTGAAAGTAGCATGGTGTGGAAGTGAAAGAATGCAGCCCCAGAGATCAGGAGTCTGGCATTTAGAGGCTCGGCCAATCTACTGTGTGACCTTGGGCAAACCACTTGTTTTGAGGCCTCCTGTGCTGTTGGGATAAACTGGTCTTCTAGCTCCTTAAAATCATGAGATCATTCTGCCTACATTGGCTGGCCTTGTGAATCAAGGCCTTGGTGAATACTATAATGTCTCATATGTTTCACCACTTTCCTCTTTGGTCTATCAGGTTGCCACATAAACCATGCCTGGCTGAAGTATATTAGTTCTGGACAATTAACATCTTATTGGAACAAATCTTTTCAATTCAACGGCAAAAATTAATCACTAAAATTTCATAATTGTTGTAAAGTGGGTTTACCTCTATTTCCTCCCAGTAGGTAGCAGGCTAACCACACTGTAAACAGTCTCTGGTATGCAACCAAACTATTTACTTAAGATCTTAAGAGTCTAATTACCAGCAAGAGGGACAAGAGTCACCAAATTAAACAACAATATTATAAATTTTGCAGGACACTTAGATGTGACAATAAAAGGTAAAGGTCAATTAACTTATGAGTGTTTTTAGTATGAATTTATTTCTCCTCAATAATAATGTTTTTATATTAAGGGAAAGTTTGAGAAATTGGATATTATCTAAGCAGTTAAATTTTTAGAATCTAGTGTCAGCTCTCTGATTTGGTATTGCACATTTTATAGACTCTCTTTAGGGGTTTTGAAGATTTTCATGTATATAGATGAAATGCTTTGTGTTTCATAGTACTGCCTTACAACCTACATCTTACAAAGTGATTTTAGATAGTTTCCACAGGGGGAGGGGAAAGAAATAAGCAAAGAATCTATAAAGTAAAACCATACCTATTATCCTTGTGCATTTTAGTGCAGAGTGCTAAAGAATTTAGGACAAGAGCTGCAAGAATCATGTCCAAATTCCAGCACAAAATTAAATCTGAATTAAAAGTTGGGAAGAAAAATGAAAGAAAACAGAAAACCTGGCTCTGAGAGGTAAAATGCAGAATGTATTTTCTTCTAGAAAGATCCTTATAATCTGTCTGGAAAGGGTAAGGTGACCAGAAAAAGGGAAAGGAGAAGATTTTCCATGTTAAAAATGTATTCTTCTTAAAATAACAAAAATACTTGAAAATTAATACCATTTAATCTTTTATCAAATATGTGTTCTGCACAGGGTAAGTGCCAGAAACTGTACTAGTTGTTTGGCCCAGTTGGATAGTTTGGGTGTTGGATAGTTTGAAAGACACACAGTAGACAATATAAATGGACCAAATAAATCTATAAGATTGTATTAATTGATTTATGAGTATCTATAATAGCAAGTATAGAATTCCTTGCATTTTTTCAAATAGCCGTAGCTCAAGATTGTAGCTCAAAATGCAGGTTGCTTCCAAGCATTCAAGAGACTGATTATCTAGCTGAGGGAGCAAGATACACTCCCATGAAAAATGACGGAGTAATCCATGACAACATATAAGTAAATATGACAATCTCGTACAATTCATAGTTCTCACATTCCACGGCGTTCAAGGCTCATTTTGTGATTGAACGTGGTAGGAGAAGCATTAGGAATGAAGCACATGGCGAACTCTTCTGTGAGAGAAGTGGAGAATGTAGATAGCAGGTAATATAAGGACTAACCAGGGATTTTCTCTTTTCTGGAGGCTGTAAGATGTCCCTGAGGGGGAGGAGCAGTTCAGGGAGAGATTAGAGACCTAGAAAGAAAGCACTCTATGAAAATTAACTAACCAATAAAATTCCTGCAGAAGAAGAAAGGTAGAGAAGCCATCTGTCTGTGTGTATGAGTGAGACTGGCAAACGTGACTGTGTGACGGGGCCCTTGGTGACTGCGGGGACACTGTCCTATAGAGTTGCGTTTCCCAGCATAGGGGTTTTCTCATGTGTCAGATTTTCTTTAAGTTTTGTTCCCCTCTCATGCTGATGAAGCATTCAGTAATTTTCTTTCAAGTAAATAATTGCCATATTCCCTTTTTCTTTTTCAAAAGATCTCCAGTTATTTCTCGCTTGTACTTGTTACTTTCTTCAGTTTCATTAGAGCAACACTCCCTGCTTTGAAGACCTTTAAGCCCCCATGAGAAATGATTATGAGTTTTATTCTCACTAAAGTAAACATTCTGGTGGATCTTCTTGCCATCATAATAAGGGCAGGTTTCCAAATATTAGATTGGGTCTTTATTTATAAAGCTTCAGTGAAGTATCTAAAATTACACTCAAAATGCTAAGCATCCCAGAGTGAGTTAAACGAATTCTGTTTTCCAGGAGTACACAACTTAAAATCATCACTGAAATCATTCAGATGACCATTAGCTCATCTCTATAATATCACTGTATAATTTCAACTACTTCACATTATCAGAAAAAACCATATTTTCCAATGTGGTTACCAGAGTTATACATTATATCATGGTTTCAACATTCTTCGTTGACAGCTGATATCAGAACCACTCAACAGATTTTGTCGAATGATTATATTTAAAGCCCATTTTACAATATTTTGCCAAGTTTCTCTCTTTCATGAAATATCTATATTCACAACTTTTCTTTGCCAGATGTACATAGTATCAGCTTACATATTTCTGTCCTGATATCACTTTATCACAGATTTATAATCCTATCTTTCTGAAGTATATTTTTATAATGTCTCTATCTTTGTTGTAATATATAATAACAATCTTTAACCAACATAAAAAGGACCTATTGGTAGATTACTTAAGAATATGTGCATTACTTCGTAAATGTACTTACTTTTTACTTTGAGTAGGAAGAGATGACTCTTTCTTTAAGGGTCTACTCTTCTAAACCAGCACCCTAGCATTCCAAAACATTCACTGAAGCTCAAAAATTGGGAACAGTTCTCAAGACTTCATTCTAGTGTCTCAGGCTATATGGATATATCTCTTCTAGCAATATTCCTTAATACTGAAAATGACAAGATTGGTGATGATATTTAGAGATGAATATTATCTTTGCTGTCTATGAAAGAATATGGGCAATATGTATATGTGTGTTTATAAATATATGTGCATGTGTACATTTATATATATTATCAGCTTTCTTACAACAACACTGAGAAAGGAAAGAGAAGAGTCAGGAAAGAGAAGAGAAAGAAACTATGGTGTAGCACTGACAACTTTTAGGAACACCAATGAGAGAACAAGGACAAATCATAGTATTTACAGAGAAGAGAGCCAGGGACAGAAAGCAAAGGCAGAGCTAGCTGCTCGATGCTTTTAAAAGGAAGATGGCTATGAGAGGGACCATCTGCACTTCCATGTTGTTGAAGGCATCATCCTAAGAATGGCCAGGAAATGACAAGATAGACAAGCAGATCAAAACAAAATAGAAACACCAAAGCCAAGGCCGCCAGGACCTCAGTCTCTCCCAAGAGTCTGCTCTCAGGTGTCCCAGACCCCAGAGTAAGCATACTCTATTTTTTATAGAGCTTGCTGGAGACAAAATAGGCAGTAAAACAGTATTCAAAGAAAAAAATCAAATAGATATTGAAAAATAGGTGCAAGAGGAAGAACTGTAAACAGGGGAATAGGAGTTTGAGTTATTTTAATATAGATGGGGTATAGCCAAGTAGAAGCACATATGATACACTTTATGTCTTATGGAAGCATATAGGCCATTAGCAGGGAATCCATGTACTGATACCCATCACCAAGCTATTCTGAGACAAAAGTAAAAGCAAATTTAGATTTATCTACTTCAGATACTGTTTCCTACTTATTCATCAACAGCACACAGGGATTTTGCTTACTTGCAATGTTTTACTCACTCACTGTCCATTATTGTTTTGTTCCTTTGGAGATATTTGTAACTTAGGCAGACTGATTGTTCTATCAGCTTTCTTCAATATCCTTTGACTTCCATTTGGAAAGCATGGTTTCTTATCACATTGCTATTACCTTCATCTCTTCTCTTGCTCTCATTTCCATCTTTCAAATTCTTCCAATTGTGTTTTTATTGCGTAATCATCAGCACTTCTATAATTAGTCTTGTAAGCCTAAGCTAAACTCTTATGTGCCTTATATGTAGACTGAGTCTGACAAATGAAAATCAATAGTGCTTACATTATTATTAATATGGATATATATATTTTTCTTTTGCTTAATAAAATACTATTCTGAACATAAAAAGGGAAAACTAAAATCATTTCTAAAGAGGAAAGAAAATGAAAATCTTGACTGATCAGGTTTATTTTAGGTCAATTACCTTATAAAATACCAAGACTCAGAAGGGTAGTCATTAAAATTCTTTTCAGAGTCCATGTCATTCATCTTAAACTTTTAAAAAGAGGTAGATCTACCATTTGCTACATTAGAGCACCACAAGCTTATAGTAATGATTCTCAGGAAGACATGGGTATTTTTAGTTGCCATCATGCTTATTTTAAAAAGCAGAATAGTTTATTACCTATGTTTATTTTCCAGAGAATGGATTTAGTGCTTCTACTTGAGACAGTGTATAACTAGGCTTGATATACTGTAGGTTATAAAAACTGCAACAGAATAATATTAAAGGATATTAATGTGGCTTTTTAAAACAATAGGTTTCTAAGCACCATATTGGGAATGAAATAATGGCTAGAATTCAGTTTTAGCAGTGCTTACTTCCAATAGTCACCAGAGGATAGAAGGCAGAGTTGCTGACTGTAAGCAGAAGAGGGGGAAAAGGCTTCTCCTTTGTGTCTGGGACTTCAGGCTACACTAACAGAAAGCTTTTAGTAATTGAATTAATTCATTATCCTTCAAAGTCATTGCTTCTTTGCTTTTTTTTTAATTGAGCGTAAACTAGTGCATGCAAAAATACTTTTCTCTCTCTTCTTCTTTTGTCTTTTTATAGCTCTGAATGAATGTATCTTAATGGCCTCTGTTTGCCTGCCTCACTTATAGGGCCACTGTGAGCAAAGCTGATCACTGTCCCACCAAGCTAGCTACAGCTGATTGGATAAAGGGTGGGTGCCAATACTTACGACAAGTGGAATCTTGAATTCAAGCCAGATAAATTGCTAATTTACAAAACAAATATTTTGGGAGGAGGGAATATTGGAAAACTCATCAAATTTATGGGAAGTGTGGATAATTGTTTTTAGAAAATGGTGTATGGGGGCAGCAGAGGACACTGCCTTGGACATGTCTTAAGGGTGGTCTGTTTATGACACCACTGCTCAAACTTCTGACCTACACACCACCATTGTGAATGGTCTCTGAGTGGGCCTAGGAATTTACGACACTTTCTCTTGATAGGAATATCAGGTGGAAGCCCCGGTTTTCAGAGCCTTGGTTATATGCCCATTCTTTAAATCAAGGAACAAAGTGAAGAAATTTCCAGTTCCCTGTGGCTGCTACCAAAAGCACACACAAAGGAGAAAGTCTAAACAAATGGGAAGGAGGTTCAGAAGCAGGCCAGCCAAAAATGGCAAAACTCTGCAATGCTCGCCCCAAGGGCAGCCCCACACTAGGTTGGCTGGAAGCCCATAAGATGGTCTGGAATGAGTGCTCTGCCCAACAGGCATAACAGCTACAACAAAAAGCAGTCAGACTTTTCTCTCCAAAAGTTGAAATATGATGCATGCGGAGAGGGTCAGTAGTTTATTTGTGGTTCTCCAAGCAGAATAATACACAAAGAATAGGCAATCAGCAAAAACCACAAGATAGGAGGAGGTGTGACAAAGCAGAAGGCAACAATTAGATGGGACTACAAAGAGAAGTTAGTCAGTCCGAGCAAGACAGGGAAGGGTTCATTCGATCACCATGAGCACAAAACTAGACGAGGAAGTATTGGAAATCGTGTATTGAGGGAAAGCAAGACAATCTAGTTTCTAGAACTGTTTGCGTCGTGAATGGCCTCTCCATTGTCAACCTTCCATGTGACATGGCTATTTCGATATCATTTATTTCCTGTGTTTTCTTAAAATGATCTCTTTGTTTTAATTAGGTTAAAAGCTAAACTCTTTTAACAGATAGCCTGAAAAATAGAGTCGCTTACAAAAGATAGACATCTCTGGCTAGCATACATGTTAACAGAGTCCAGAGCAGATAGGTGGGCTTCACTGTACAGAGTGGAAGTCTCTTGGCCAACTTTGACATGAGACTTGCAGCATTTTTCTAGTAATTTCCATTCCATTCTGAAGAAAGGAAAAGGAAGAACAAGTCCAAAACAAGAATATTTTTTAAAAGAAATTTTCCCAATGAATTTATTCACATCCCAATTGTGAGAACTTCGTTCCATGGCCACATGTACTCACGGGGGAGGTTGGGAGGTTTGCCCCCAGGTGGGCAGCCCTGTGTCTGGGAAGAAGACAATGCTTGTGAAGGGGTGGGAGAACTTCTGAGGTAAGTTGAACATGTCTCTGGTCCTAATGAACCTTACTTTTTAGAAAGCTATCTTTGATGCAGTCTTGAGATGAAAACAGTTATTTCAGAGACAAATGCCAATGCTTCCTACTGAAGAGATTAGCGTGTGATGCTTTACTTATTATTTCTTTACCCCCTTCCCCAAGTCCTACCTGAATGATTCAGTCTACAGAATAGAGTTAACCACAAATGTGGTGGTTTCTGTGGCCTCACTGGGCTCTCCCTCTGAAGGTCTACCCTCCAGCTCTAGGGAAGAGCAAGTGCTAACATCTCTCACTGAGCACAGCCCTTCTATTCAAGGAACTGCCTTGCCCAAGCTCCCATCCTCTCATCTCCACCAGGGGCCTGCGATAGCCAATGACATGGGGCAACTCTGAGGGATCTGCTTAAGTCCAGAAATCTCTACAGGATTGATTGGCCCACACTGTGAGTGGGCTTTTCCTTGGTCCCAGTCCTGGCTTCCTTGCCATCTCGTGAGGACACTGCCTAACAAAGCTTTTGCATACAATCACTATATCGGAGTCTATTCTCAAGGAATCCAGACTGGGACATGTGTGATATAGAAAAGATTTTATGAGAATTTGATCAGTTATGCGTGAACTAGAATCAAATTTCAACATGATTACGGTAATTTGGTTGCAATTTTTAGACATATTTTTAAAACTTGCTCTAGGCTAGAATTCCATTCATAGTCAGGCATTAAAGAGTAAATGTGGGAGGTTGTCTGATTTTAGGGTTATAAAATTCAAAAACTTTGTCATCATAAATGCAGGAGTGTTTACTCTAAAATATCTTGGCACGAATTCTTCAAGCAGTGTGGCATTCTTTATCCTATACTGTGAAATAAATTCTTGCCAATGGGAGATGTGGTAAGCCTCAATTAACAAAGAGGAGGTACTTGTGTTTCATTGAATATGCAGGAAAAAAGCCCAGAAACTGTTCTCAATGGTGCTGAAAAGTCAAATGACAATGGAGAACCAAATAATGGGGTTAAAAAATCACTTGGGAAAAATATTCTCTGGTTTTTAATCCCATGATGAATTGACCAGAATGAGCAGTGTGTTATACCATCTGAAATCCTTCCTTGACACGCTCTTAAATAAAAGGAACAATGAATGAAGATTTGGTAGAAAAGTATAATACATACATTCAAAGTAAAGATCTCATGTTTGAGATCTACATAAGTTTATTTTTCAAATATACATCAAAAGGCAGTTTTAATCAGGAAACATCTGTATTACAGAATATTAAGTATTCCTACCTATATTGTATCTATTATGAAAAAATTAAATGAAGATCTTATATTGTTTTTTTATTTCGCCTAGAGCTGCCATGAGAAAATACTCTTTCAGAATTTAAAAAAAATTATCCATCTGCTAGTCAGATGTTCAACATTATTTAGTCTCAACCCAGTAAACAAATGTTTATTATATGTAGCTACCAAATTGTACCATTTCTGGGGGAAAAGATTCCAAATAGTGAATACAAACTATGACTATATATTTGTTAGCTGGTAATTAATGCTAAATTCTGGCAGTCCAAGAATGGTATAAAAATGAAAGACATTGCAGATCATTACAGTTCTGGGTTGAGTTTAATTTGCAACTAACACATCTGGACAATTCCTTGTAATCCGTTCAGATAGTTTTATTACTTTCTTCTCTTTGTTTGTTTTTAATATGATGAACAGCCCTCACAAGCAGAAACAATACAAATAAACATCAATCTAGATGGTTCTTGAAATATTGGTTAGATAGTTCAAAGTTATACAATATTCTGAGTCTAAAAATCATACTTTGCCATGACTAAAGCATAGACAATGTTTGTGATTGCTGTTTGTTTTGTCAGTTAGATGCTTCTCTTACTTGAATGACCTGTGATTGCAAATTCCTTGCCTCTATGAACTGGTATGCTTCTTTTTTTCTTCCTTATGAGGAACTTTTGAATACTCTTTTGGCCAATACTTCTCATTTTTTCACAACTTTTAGGCCTGAAATTTCTTTATCCTAAATTAGAGAATTTCCAAAAATGCCACAAAGGGCCCTGTTATATCTTTGAATCTGACTTTGAGAAGAAAATGTTAAAATCTTGTGAGGGTAGTAATATTGTTTATGTTGTTTTCCATGTGAAAACACACTGGTCATGAGAAACGGGAAGAGTAGTTTGATAGACATCATGCCTATCGATGTTAGTAAAAAGTGGAGTTATACAAACAGGACACCTAACTCTTTCTGATCCTGTTATGAGCCATTCCTTGAACCCTGCATTAGATTGCAAGTGCCAGGAAAGAGGGTTCTGTAGTTTTTTGGTGCCTGCCTTTCTTCATCTCTATCTACTCCTTTACTGGCACCTGACTTTGACCTTAAAATTAGTTTTCTTGTATTTCTAGGCCTCTTATATGACTTGCTGCCATGTCTTAGAGTTCACTGCATCTAAATTGTACTCTAGCTTTCTCTTGGAGCTCAATTATTCTTCCCTCAGGAAAGCTCTGACTGTTTCAGTCTGGAATGTGTAGCCTCTATCACCCGGTTGGCCTGGCCTAATCAGGTCAAGTATCAACCTTGCTAAAATATCCCATAATCCCATATGAGCCTGGGGAAATCAAGAGAAGAGTTCTCATAGATGATAATATTCCTTTTCCTTTGTCAATTCAGCATCTCTTAGAAAAGCAACTGAGCCAAAGTTTACAATGCCTTTCTTGACTTACCAAGAAATTGAGAGTCAGATAAAGTGAACAAACCAGAAGCTGCCTTTGCTATAAGAATCTAAACCAAGAGGTTCTGACTTCTTTTTAGATCACGGTTTTTAAAGGTTTACATCCAACCTTGAGGTCTACTCAAGACCATAAATAAACTTTTCTGTTGAGCATGAGATTGAAAGATTTCCTTCTTGATTTATGTAGATAAAAACTTTTGACAGTTGTCCCCTGACAGGTAAAGACAAAGCCAATGTCATTGTGTTCAGGCTATAAATGTCTTTGTGCCCCTAGAAATCAGATAGGAGAGTCTGTATTGATTGCTCATGCTCTGTGTTAGCATTTGATCTGGTACCATAATAATCCCAATGTGATTAATTTTTTCCCATCTGGGTTGAGTGGATATCATGATAGTTGGAAATAAAGGTCTCTATTTCTTGTGGTATAACTTAAAATGGACAAGAAAAACAGCTAAAGCTTTTGAATGGATGACACCAAAAATAAACCAGAAGTATTGTTTTTATAAAAGGATCAGAAATTGAGTAAATGAATCTGAGCCACATCAGTGAGTTAGTGAAAAGGTTGAGAACAGACTTTATGTTTTATGACATCTGATCCTGTACTTAGACTCCTAGTCCACTGACTCACTGTGTGTTCCTGGAAAAATCATTCCCCATGTATTCATTTTATGGGAAAATTACATTGAACCCATCTTACAAATGTACAAAGGGAAATCTAAAAATCCCCTGAGGGCTGGGTCCGGGTCTGTTTTCACTTGCTTATACATGCATGCTTCCTCTCATAATTGAAGGGGACATTCCTAATGACTTACTATCTGTGCATGTTTCAAAAGACCCATCCATGGCAAAGTACTTTTCTCCTTAACCCATATAGCTTTTATGGGCTCTCATTCACGGCATAAGTTCTAAGGATCTCAGTGAAAGGATTCTGACAGCTTTTCTCCTGATATAAAGTGCTTCAGATATCTGTCCTTTGTCTTTTCAAAAATGTCTATTTCTCTTCAATTCTGAGTATTTCTGTAAGAAAAATTCCATGACTTGTTTAACACTTATCTATCTGTTTATGGGTGGTCATGGCAGGCAGGGCCTGTTGGGAGCAGTGGGGGAAGGCTTGGAGAGGGGACCCCAGAGGAAAGGGGGCAGCCTTTCCTGTGTCAAAGAGTACAGTGGTTTTATTTCCTGTCTTTGATTTTTCTGCTTTGAAACTGCTGTCTTGGAGTACTAACTTCAAGTTCAGTGTAGGTGAAGAAAGGGAAATTTTGGTCTGATCTCCATGAATGCATCAGAATGACATGGCCAGCAAGTTGCTGATGTCATCTACTCAGACTCACAATGGTTTCTAAGAGGGGCAGAGGGGAAACCCCTGAGTCTACTGTCAGTCCCATAGTGATGAGACTGGTGATCCAGATCAACTTCCCTTTCAGTTCCTCTGGATGTTAGAACTACTCACAGGAATACGGCAAAGTCACGTTTGTGTCTATCTCATGGGGTTCGAGATTTGAGATGAGATAGTCAGAAAAAGGCTGAGGAAGTTGAAATCTCGAGTCCCCACTGCCACTCAAACCACAACAATCTAGATCTGTTGGGGACTTACCTCATTAGTTTATTGGGGAAAAACCACTGCCCTAAGTTTTTCATTCAGATTCTTATAGATAAGAACAACTTAATTTTAAGTAGAAATTTCAACTTTGCTAAAATAACTGAAACCCACCCACCTACCCACACACACACACACATACACACTCACTCTACTTTTATATTTTCCGGTCACAGTAGATTTCTTGATCAGAGTATGTTGCAAGGAAAAGACCTCTATGTCCCTTGATGCTGTGATCCTGACTTGTGTCAGTAAAGTATCATCAAAAACATGGTCTGCTGAAACTAATGGTACCAATTACAGCATGCATCTTTCAGATGCTTCCAAAAATGATATGCTGAGAGACGCATATATAAGCTATTAGAAATGAAGACAAACAAGAAATTAGAAACTAAAGCAGGGATTTTCAGCTGGTGTGTATTGAAAAAATTTTAAAGATTATTAATTAGACTATATCCAAAAGAAATTCAAAGTATATCTTGTCTCTCTCTTTTTTTTGTTCAATGTAATTTAAGTGTGCCGTAGAAGTTATTGGTTCTAGTGTGCTGCATGATTTAAAAAAAGGTTGAATAACATTGAACTAATAAGCTCATATATCACTTTAAAAGGGAACACATGGTCACCTGGAAGGCAGGCATGCAAAGTAAATGGCGAGATAAATGACCGTGAGCATGGGTGGCCCCCATAGCTCAGTGGGTAGGGCGCCGACCGTATACACCAGGGCTGGTGAGTTCCAACCTGGCCAAGGCCAGCTAAAACAACAATGACAAGTGCATCTACAACAACGACAACAACAACAAATATCTGGGCATTGTGGTAGGTGCCTGTAGTCCCAGCTTCTTGGGAGGCTGAGGTAAGAGAATAGCTTAAGCCCAAGAGTTAGAGGTTACTGTGAGCCAGGACATAGTGGCACTCTATGCAGGGTGGCAGCTTGAGACTCTGTCTCAAAAAAACAAAGACATGAGCATGAATGACTGAGAAATGACTGTCTTCAGTGCCCTAATGAGAACTCGTTCACTCCTGGTCCACCCTGTCCCACCATTCCATCATTCTTGGGCTATTTCCAGGTTTCATGGGATTCATCAGAAGCAGCTTCACTATTAAAAGCTCACTAACATTGACAGTACTCCCAAAATAAAGCTTCTAGTTGATACATAGTGCTGTGTGAAAGCCAAAGCTAGTTTGTGTGATATTTCAAAAACAGCAAAAATGGGACTGATTTATTATTTTGGCTTGGAGAGGAAACTTTTCATAATAAATCAATTGATTTGCTTTCTCTTGCTCTGCTGCAGAATGAGCGATCTGTTTAATTTAAAATAAATTATAGGGCGCCTGTAGCTTAAGCAGCTAAGACACCAGCCACATACACCAGAGCTGGCGGGTTTGAATCCAGCCCTGGCCTGCTAAACAATGACAACTACAACCAAAAAATAGCCAGGCGTTGTGGCAGGTGTCTGTAGTCTCAGCTATTTGGGAGGCTGAGGCAAGAGAATCGCTTAAGCCCAGGAGTTTGAGGTTACTGTGAGCTATGACACCACGGCACTCTACCCAGGGTGATAGCTTGAGGCTCTGTCTCAAAAATAAAATAACATAAAACAAAATAAAATAAATGATGGACCTTGATCAAAAAATCTCGTCTTTCCTTTTTAATAACAATATCAAAATATACGTGCATTGGGAAAATAAAGAAAAGGTAGTGCTGAGAATATAATGAATAATTACACTGAAAATATAAGGATATTTTTCCTTACACAAAAATGGTAAATTTTATTTACTCAGAATATTTTCATAAACAAGAAAATCACATTGCTTCCCAACTTAAGCTAAGGGAGTGGAGACACATTCTCTCATCACTCCTCAATATAATTACCCACTTCCTTTAGACACCACAAAGCAAACCAGCCTCAGAGAAAATTATCAGTGTTTAAGGTATAGTAAAGGGGACATCAAGGTGACAAACAAGGAAAACAAGAAAAGTGGAAAGAAGTATTTTGGTCATTGGTCATTACTTTTGTGTGTTCTGATTGAATATGTTGATCTAGACTATCTTGCTAACACCTGTGCACTATCTCATATTTCTTGCCGAAAGCTAAGAAGATACATTAATACAAGACCATGGACTAGGGTCCCATCAACTAGTGTGTGTTTTTGAATGGATGAAATGGACAGAGACAGCCAACAGTGGTTTACATGGCAGTTGTGGATGGAATCACTGGAGCTTGAGCTTAGTCTTCAGGAGCTGTGCAGCTTCCCACAGCTGAATATAAATTGGTCTTCTTGCTTGAACAGAAGCTGAAAAGATTTTGGATACACATTTTTATAGTGTGCATATTTAGAGACAATAAAAAAAAACTGATGTTAGAGAGAAATCAACTTTCTTGGGAGGCAAAGAAGAATTCAAATCTTAGGGTACTTCTCACATGATGTGTTTTGTGCCAATTATTGTGAACAAGTCCATCTGTCTGAATGCCACTCTGTTATGAGATAGTGGTTAAAGGCACAAATTTGGGGGGCTGGTGGAGATAAGGTCAAACTTCACCCTTGTCACATAGGATTTGTTGAATCTTTGGTGAAATGTTAAATTCTCAAAACGTCTAATTTCTCATCTATTCAGTTGAATGATAATCCCCCTGCATATTAAAGGAGATAACACAGGTAAAATGCTCCACCAGGGTCTTCTAAAACCTCTGAAGAACAATCAATGATTGCAGGAGCTCTGACCCTTTCCCTAACACCCTTTATCACTCTGTCCCATCCAGTTGTGATCTCCTTTCTTCTGTCCTCGGATTCACTAGACTCATTCCCATTTTCTCCTCTCATTCTTACCTTTCATCAATCTTTTCCTCCAGGAGTATGTACCAACTTTCCTGTCCTTCCCACATTTTGTCTCCCATTCAAATACTAACCAGGCCCAACACTGCATAGCTTCCAAGATCAGACGAGATCGGGTGTGTTCAGGGTGATATGACTGCAGACCCTTCCTGCTCTTTGTAAAGAAAAGCTTACTTGTGTGTTGGGATGTAGTCTTCTGCTTTTCCTGCTGCCTGGGTGGCTCTTTCTCTAACCTTTGTGTGACTGTCTTCTCTTTGGTTTGGGCTCATCTTTCATGTCACATCTTCAATTAGACTTTTTCTGAACATTAGCACAGGAGCCTCACTCACATTGCCTGGCATGATTTTCTTCACACTCTACATCTCTAAGTTACATTGATTTTATACCCCAGCCTCTCTCTACTGGAATGTAAACTCTATGAGGCTGTTTCTGCATGTCCAGTGTAACATTGATAGTAGATGCTCAAGAAATGTATTGAATAAAGGAATGAGCGTCTTGAGTCTTTACCAGTTGCTAGGCCCTATTGGAGACTAGGAATATGGTGGCAAGAAAAACAGACATCTATTTTATGTATGCCAGTAACTTATAATTTAGTGGAGAATATATGGAACAAATAATTAGACAAATAAATGTACAATAACAAACTGTAGGTGAACATGGCTGATTCAGGAGGTGAGGAAAATATCCCTAAGGATATTGTATTTAAACTATTTAAGGTGTGAGATATGAAGGATGACTAAGAGCTTACCAGAGGATGGGGATGGGGACAGGGAAGAAGGGTCCTGTAAGGCATGTGCTGGCCTGGAAGTGGAGCAGTGGGCCTCCCTTCCCACAGAGGGAGCTACAGCACAGACCACAGGGTGCTCAGTCTTCCATAGGCTCCTTTGGGAATGAATCTGTGGCTGAAGCTCTAGTGATGAAAATCCAGTAGAAAATTAAAGAGTGACAATTGGGGGCATATTCCCCCCTGCCTTTTACTTTCTTTTTAGTTTTCTTAAAAGCATAATGCTTCATGTAAATAAGAAAGGGAATGAGTACAAGGGAGAGACTTGTATGAGGGCTTTCCATATATTTTCATATTTAATACATTTATGAATAAGGGAGGAAGTACAGTTCCCTCTGACAACCTTTTGAGTAGGAACTGACCAAGAATTGAGTCTGATACAAATTAAAACTATTGTAAAACAGAGAAAAACCTACATAATTGTTGATATGGTAAAAAAATAAACATGCAGAGCAGCGCCTATGACTCAAGGGGTAGGGCCCTGGCCCAATATACTGGAGGTGGCAGGTTCAAACCCAGCTCCAGCCAAAAAAAAAAGTACATGCACATTTTCATCATATTATTACATGTTCATTTACATAAATGTAAGAATGGAAATTCATTAATAATAATCTGGGTTGAAGCCTAGATTTTAAAAGTAAGACTCAATATTGGCTGAGAAATAAATGAGAAAGAGTAGAGTGTATAAAATTCTCAGCTCTCTTGGATTCTCAACCTCTCTGTTGATGAGGTTATTTTTTTTAAATGTTAAAGAAAAAATTTCTCTACTCTGTAATTTTTTTCAAGTTTTAAGATAAGGAAATCCCACATTCCATTCATTTTATAAAGTTGGTACATCCTTGAGACCAAAATTAGGGAAAGATGATCCTGAAAAGAAAAGGAGACAACAATATTTGTAAGTATGACAACTAAAAAAATTATGGAAGTAGAACTTAGAATGTTATTGAAATGAGTTTGATATGTGACAAGCGTGGCATTACTAGATAGTATGAGAGAGATGCATAACAGAAGAGGGTTAATTATACACTTTACCTTACATAAAAATATATTCTAGATAATTAGGGAGTTAAATATTGGTGCTGTTTAACAAATAGAGTGTAGCACATGCAGTGTCATCACGAAGGAAGTGTCACAAATTGACAAGACATAGGGATCCTTTACTCTCCAATGACAGAAAAATCTGGCTATTTGTACTTACAAGATACTGTTTGATATTTATACTTTGACACTGAATCAAAAGCCAGACAAATTAGAGTTAAATGGCAGAGGCATTTAAAAACGGAAAAGGTTGCTTTGTGACAGGTGGCTCAAAGACTGAAGTTGTTCCTGCAGAGAGTGGGTCACCCTCCTCCTAGGGATGCTGTGCAAACACCACTGGATAGATCTTCTCTGACTATTCAAGCAAAAATAGTCTCCCCTTGTCGCTGTATATCTCCACTCTCACTTTATTTCATTCATGGATCACAGTCTATGAGTATTTTTTAAAAATGCATTGCTTTGTTTGCTGTCTAATAATCCTCCAGAAGGTATGTTGCATGGAGCTGGAGAATTCATCTCATCCTAGCTGATGACTGGGGTCTGGACAGGTCCAGGGTAGTCTCTCAAATCATATTTTTTGGATAAACTAATGAATGAAGGAATTCATTTTCTTTCTAAATCTTGTGTTGTTTTACATGAAATTCAGGGCATATCCCCATGTTGTTGTTTATAAACTACTTGATAAATCATGAACTCCATATGTAGTCAGAGTGGGATGCATCCATATCTACTTGGAGTGGGAAGTCAAATTTGCTGAGAATCAGGCGAGGCAGATTAATCACCCATGTGCCTGGCATGTGCTACGGATGTAAGGAGCCCCTCCAGCTCCAAGCACTAAGGATGTAAGGAGCCCTTCCAGCTCCCAGTAATGCATCCACACACTTAAGCCTAAACTCACGCATAAGGACAACAGAAGGCAAAGCTTTTACTGCTACAGAAGGCTGTGGAGAGCCCTGTGTAGTACAACATCTTGATCACATAAAGTTAAATTAATTGTAGTGCATTAGTTAACAACCAACCAACCGATTGGTGGAGTTGAATACCAGTTGCAAACTAATACAGTCCCTGTTTATTTCCCAAGGGAAAATTTCCTTTTATTCTCAGAAGTTGCTTTGTAGGCACAGTTAAGTTTTATAGCATCAGGAAACTAGTGGTAGCTAAGTAACCTGAAGTCTACCTCGCTGGGAAAGCAGAACTCAGATCATCTCAGAGGCATCTGACAGATGACCAAGAGCCAGTGGGAAGAGGCTCCTGGTTTTTACTTCCATATAAATAAAAATTTCTCCACTATTTAATTCTCATTACTTCTAAATCTGCTGTTCCTACTATTTGTTTATTTAATAATTCTATTTTCATTTTTAAACAGAATTAGTGATGTTATAACTGATGTCTTCTGAGATACGAAGAAATATTAATGAACAGTTCTTAATGTTTCTAGGACTTCACGTAATGGTGTACAAAGAAACTGTCAGGCTGCTAATGTTTCTGAGCAGTGGGACATCTATTTCCATCTTATACTCTGTGCTGGAAATGTTTTTTTCCCCCTGTTGAAATTGCCTCCCATCGATAGGGTGTTTGAAAAGTACTGATGTTTCAGGGAAACATCGATCCCATAGAGAGAACATAGTTGCCAGGAGAAAAGATACAGAGCACTCAACTTAGAAAAAAATTTTCTGGAACGTAATAGCTTCTCAATAATATTTCTCATATACATGAATAAATGCATTCTCTCTTAAGAAAACAGAAGGCAGCCAGCAATGAACTATGGGTATTGGAAACAAAGGTAATAAGTAGATAATTAGTAGGTAATTAGTAAATAAATTGGTTTTTAATAAATTTTCAATAAATTAACTTTCAGCAAATTGATTTGTCAATTTGTCTTGTAAGTGGTATTCTGAAAAGAAAGGCAGATTTGTGACAGTGCCTAAATAGGAGAATAAAAATGATTAGAACAAAGTGAAGGACCCAAGTAGATGTGAGAGACCAAACTCTCAGCAGGAATGGTCAAGTTTTCTCATTAGTGTTTTAGGGACACGGAATAGTAGAACCTGTCATACATTGTATAATTTGTTTCCTCCAAATACACCATTCATATTTCATTTGGTCATTTGTCCTTTTAGTCATTCATTAACTGTTCTTTTAGTGGACACTTTTTGTGTACCTCCTCACACTAACAGCCTCTCTTCCTAGACACCAAAGTATAGCAAATGAACAAAACAGGGAAAGCTCTGGTTTCATTGTGCTTTATGTCATTGAAAGGATTCGGGTACTAAAGATATAATACATCTAATTTTATGTGTTATGGACAAAATTACAGCAGGCTAGAGAGATAAGGAATGCTGAGTGTAAGCCTCATCTGACTATTTTCTATATAACAATCAGGAAAGACTTCGTAATAGATAGCATTTGAGTTGATGCCTAAAGATGAAGAGGGAGTGAAAGGTACAAATATTTCTGGGAAGAATATCTCAAGCAGAAGGAGCAGCAAATGTAAAAGTCTGGAGGCTAGAGCTACTAATGCTTGAGAAATATGGGTAGGTAAGGAAGGAAAAGTATAGAAAATGGAGTCATACCATTAAGTTCCTTGGAGGGCATAGCAAAGGCATTGAATTTCACTCTGAGCAAAGAAGACAATCATGGCCTTTAGAAAGGTCTGAATAGAAGAAACACACGTTCTTCTTTGCATTAGAAAAATAACAATTTTTTTGTTATATGGCTAATCAAACCACAGAAGGCAATAGTGAAAACAGAGAGAATTGAATGGAGGATATTGCAACAATACAGGCCAGGGTTTATAGTGATTTTAATTAGGATGTTAGTGGTGGAGGTAAGCACGTGGTCAAATTCTGGATGTCTTTTGAGCGTAAAGTCAACAAGATGTAATGATGGAATGGATGTAGGATGTGAATAAACTGAATGGAGTCAAGATTACTTCAAAATTTTATTTTTATTTCAAAACATTAAGAGGGGACAAGTGTTTTTGTTGCCCAGATAGACTATAATCTTAAGTCATGGGTTCAGTTTGCCTGCCACCATTCAGTGTTCATTGTACTTGATAGGTAAGTTTTGATCCCTCACTTACCTTCCAGTCTCCTCCCTTTTTAGTTTCTAATGTTCTTCATGTCTTTTTGTACCCATCATTTAGTCCCCACTTATTATTAGGACATGTGGTGTTTGTTCTTCCATTCCTGAGCTACTTCACTTAGGATAATAGTCCCCAGTTCCATCCAAGTTGCTGTGAATGAGATTATTTCATTTCTTTCTATGACTGAGCAGTACTCCATTGTGTATGTGTGTGTGTCATGTGCATATCACATTTTCTTTATGTACTCCATGAATTGATGAGTACTTGCATGTATATACTCTAAAGTTTTTGCTGTAAATAAAATAATGGAGTACTACTAGATAGCTCAATAAAATATTGAGTAGGCCATTAGAAATGTGAATTTGGGAGAAATATATATCACAGAGAAGTTGAGGCTAAAGATATAAATTTGAACAAATAGATGGTATTTAAAGATATTAACCTTTTGAGATCACCTATAAAGTGAAGGAAAAGTTTTGATGCCTGATCCCTAATGCTATTGACTGTTTAGGGTTTGAGGAGAGCAAGAAAAATTAACAGACAAGACTGAAAAGAAGCCCTCAATGAGAAAAACCAAAAGAAAGTAATTGAGAAAACCAAAAGAAAGTAATATCTCAGAAGCTAAGTAAGAAAGGGTTTCAAAGGATGGCATGTCAATTGCATTAACTGTTACTGGAAAGGTAGAGTAAGATTAAGATTGAGAACTGACTTACTCTCATGGGTCCTAGATTGCTTCCACTTAGAAAGACCCAGTTTTTCTGGATGATGAAGCTATTTCTATCCTCTTAGGCAGTGTCAGCACCAATGGAAGCCACAACAGCATCAGATAAACCAAACAGATGAAATTAACAAAGCAAAGAGTTTGAAAATTGAACTACTTTTGAAACCACAGCTTACAAAACGAGGCCAGGACTTTATAATAAGCAGAAACAATGGAACTGACTGCTGTAATAAAAGATTTAAATAAGATCTACAGTCTGCTAACATGGACAAAATTTCACATCAATCAAATCATCTGGTCATACAAGAAAATCAACCTAAAGGAGAAAAGGCAATCAACACCAAAAGATAGGGCTAATCCTGAGATGAAACAGATGTTAAAATTATTTGTCAAGGATTTTAAAGCAGCCAACATAAAAAAAAATGCTTCAATGATCAATTATAAATTCTCTAGAAACAAATGGGAAAAAATACACCCAGGTAATTGAAATAATAAAGAACCAAATAGTTTAAGATCTAAAAAACTATATAATGGAAAAAATAAACTTGCTGAATGAACTCAGTATTAGGGTGGATATGACAAAGAATAGAATCAGTGAACTTAAGGGCAGATTGATATAATTTACCTTTATCAATGTGAGAATGTAGACAACAGCAACAAAAAATAGCACCTCAAAGACCCAAAAGCAAAGATCTAAAATTTTTATTATTAGAAGACTATAGGAGAGGAGAGAGTGAAGCCAAAAAAATACTCAAGGAAATGAAAAAGTTTCAAACTTACTTAGTAAAAGACAAACTTACAGATTTGAGAAGCTGAGTAATCTCAAATAGTATAAACTCAAGCATAATAATCAAATTTTCAAAAAACTAAAGATAACTAAAAAAAAATCTTGAGGCTCAGCAGTTAGGGCACCAGCCACATACACCAGAGCTGACGGGTTTGAACCCATCCAGGCCTGCTGAACAACAATGACTACACCAAAAAAATAGCCAGGTGTTGTGGCAGCTGCTTGGGAGGGTAAGGCAAGAGGATAGCTTAAGTCCAAGAGTTGGAGGTTGCTGTTAGCTGTGATGCCACGGCACTCTACTGAATGCTACATAGTGAGACTCTGTCTCAAACCCCCCTCCATATAAAACAACAACAACAACAACAACAACAAAACTTGAAAGCAACCACAGAGAAATAATTCATTTTCTACAGGAAACACCAATTCAAGTGACTGAATTTTTATGTGAAACTATGGAGCTCAAAAGTGCTAAAAGAAAAGAACTTTTAACTGTCAATTCTATATTTAGCAAGAAATATAGATGGAATATAGAAGGAATCAGATAAAGAAAAATTAAAAAATGTGTTGTTAGAAGATCTATTGTTAGGACTGACTGAAGAAAATTTTTCAAACAGAAAGCAAATGATCAAAGAAAGAATCTCAGAGTGTCTGGCAAGAAGGAATAAGGAGAAGAGGAGTTGTCTGGGTACACTTAATAGTTTTTCCCTTCCTTTACGAGACTTTATAAATCATGAAAGTGGCAAAATTTTGATACCAGTAGAGTATTAAAGGTCACAAATAAATATACAGTAACATTCAGAGCAAATACTGTGAAAATTAAACAAGAGACACATTCAAAAACACTATACAAAAATCAAGATGGAATCCTAAGTAATGGTCACATAATGCAATGGGGTGGGGGAAGGAGAGAAGACAGAAAACACATAAGGGAAAGAGTGAAACAAAATATTTAGATATACCAGTCACAATATAAATACAATAAAGATGGAGATTAGCAGAATAAATTTAAAAATTAAAAAATCTCCTAACACTCCAAAACATGATCCAACAATATAATATTCATAAGAAACTCACATTAAGTTTGATGGCATAGGTAGGATGAAAGGACACAGATGGAAGAAGCTATACTATGCAATGATCAAAATAAAGCAAGAGTGACAATATTAGTATCAGAAAAAGTAGACTTCAGAGCAAAGAAAATACTAGCAACAGGGACATTACAAAATAATAAAGGGATCAATCCACTAGGAGAACATAATGATCTTAAATACGTATGCACAAAATAAGGGACTCTGAAATATATGAAGCAAAACTGATAGAAGAAAAGACAACCCCACTATATAGTTAAGGACCTCAGTGCTTCATTCTTAGCAGTAGCTAGAACTTCTAATCAGGAATCATCAAGGATATAGAAAACCTGAATAGCACAATCAACCCAATGACTCCAGTTGACTGTTTGTAATAGTCCACTCAAGAACAGCAAATTGCATACGTTTTCCAGATGCCATGGAATATTCACCACAATAGACTCTATCCTGGGCCTTTAAAAAAAACACAACAAATTTATAAGACTTGAAATCAAATAGAGTGAGTTCACTGACCATAGGCAAATCAAACAAGAATACACTTTGAGATACCACTCTGACATGAATGCTTACTATCTCATTGCAATAATCAAGATGGTGATATAATAGTATAAATTCATACAGCATCTGAACAGTGTAGCAGCCTGTATAGCCTATGACTAGGAAGAATGAGAGTTATAAGTAACATGTGTAGCTCAATAATGGAACACCTTGGTGAAAAGGGCATGGACAGGGATTTAGCTCTCCTAACAAGCATGAGAGAGCTCATAAGATGAGAGCATTGGTGTACTGGCAGTCTTTACACCTGTGGTGTTGAGAGGCACAAGATCAGTCTTACATTAGGCTGGAGGAGTGCGCATTCTATCACTCTCACTCTGTCGCTTCTTCTGCCTGTAAAATGCCAGCATGGCATTTCTCTGCTGAAGATCACTAAGCTTTGTTAAAGACTAAGATCTATTCTAAGACTACTTCACCCTCAAAGACTCTCTCTCTCCCTTCTGCTAAAGTAGATAGCCCTCAGGCTCCTAAGATCAATTGTTCCTGAGCAAGGTAGCATAACGGTCTGCGTCCAGAACTTAGATAAGCCAGGGCCGGAGACCAACCAGTCCTGGGTCCTGAAAAATGGCATCCACAAAGGGACCCTGACAGAACAGAGGAGAGAACTAAAAATAAACTCTCGCAAATATGCTAAACTGATTTTCAACAAAGATGCAAAAGCAATTTGATGGTGGTAGATAGTCTTTCATTACATAAATTCACACTTTATACAAAATTTCACTCAAAATGGTTCATTTATCATGAATCTAAATGCAAAATCAGAAAACACTTAGAGGAAAAAGGCAAAACATATTTGAGATCAGAACTGTGTATAAAATTCCTAGAGATGATTCATAAAAGGAAAAAATGACAAATTGGATCTAAGACAAATTACAGACAGGGAGAAAATATTTGATAACCACATGCCCAACCAAAGACAGTATCTAGAGTATACAAAGAACTCTCAAAACTCAACAGTAAGAAAACAATCCCAAAATAGAACAGGCTTTATATTGAAAACTCTGTACAAATTATTAACAAGCACATGGATAGATGGTCAACTTAATTTGCTGTCAGGTAAATGCAAATTAAACCAAAAGGGGGGATCACTACAAACCTATCAGAGTTGCTAAAATAAAAAATAGTGACAACATCAAATGCTGACAATTGTGCAGAGAGATTAGATCACTCCCATATTGCTGATGGAAATATAAAATGGCAGATCACAGTGGAAAAAAGTTTGGAAGGTTCTTAAAAAATTAAACATACAATTATCTATTATCCAGCAACCACACTCCAGGGCACTTATTCCAAAGGAACAAAACCATGTTCACATTAAAAATGGTGCATGATTGTTCATGGCAGTTTTATTCATTGTAGTCCCACATTGGCAACAGCTCAGATGTTTCAACAGATGAGTGGTTAAAGAAATTACGTGTACCCGTACAGCAGGACACAACTCAGCAAAGAGAAGAAACGCAGTCTTGATACACACAACAAATTGCATGAATGTCTAGGGTGAAAAAAATTAATCTCTAAAGTTTACATACCATGTAATTCTGTTAATGTAAAAAAATGATCAAAACAGAGAATGGATTTGTGATCTTCAGGGATTAGATTCCAGTGATCAGAGTGCCTGGGAGTGGGGCAGGAGACTGGTGGATTTTGTTATTAAAGGATGACATGAGGGATCCTTGCTTTGATGGAAATGTTTAGTATTTTGACCATAATGGTAGAGACATGAATCTACACAAGTGATAAAATTGTATATAACTATACACACACACACAACTACCAGTAAACTTGGAGAAATGTAAGACGGGTGATCATCTCAATGTAAATATACTGGTTGTAATATCATACTAAAGCTTTGTATTAAGTTACAGAAGATCTCTCTGTTATTTTTTACAATTGCCTGTGAATCTATAAAACCATAAATAAATAAATAAACAAGTAAATAAAATGAAAATTATAAATACCAGTATTTTTTGAGTTAGTCCAAAATGCTTAACATTCATCCGGGGGGAGGTGGGGGTCACATAACCCATCAGTCTCAGTTTAGTGTTTCTGGTAAGTTGCTAGTTGTCCATCTTTAGATAAGTATTTGAGTATTTTTATCCATATTTTAAGACTGCATAAATGTGAACTTTTTATCAGTGTCAAAAAAAATTTTCTCTCTCTTTTTTTAATGCTGTCAGAAATAAATGAGGAGGGAAAAAACAGTTTTGATAGGTTACTTTGGTGAGAACTGGAGTCCTATTTATTCATAACTCAGCTATAAAAACAACATAGGGCAGTCAAGGGCTGTTATTTAATAAGCAACAGCCTGGGACAGTTGAGCAACCAGCCTTCACTTATTGCAAATGATCACCAAAACCAAGAATGGGGCAAGGAGAGGATAAGCATGTCTTAACTGAGTCACTGTCTCCATTTCTTCCTGGGAAAATGCAAAATATACAACACACACACTCAAAAGGATACATTGAAATCCCTTTAGAGATGCCTTTCATTTCACTGGGATACAGGAAATGACTTAAATAGATTTTATGGTATTCTTGAGAAATGAAATTACCTTGAGTGATGAAATGATGTAAGTCTGAAATAGTGCATTGTATGAAAATGTCATGAAGATGATTTCTATAGCTGCAGACTTCTTATTTAAAAATAAACAAAAGACTGCAATTACTCATTGCTCTGTGTAAAACACTGAGCAATTATAGTGGCATAGTTTCCTAAATTCAGAAGTATTCAGTATTTTTGTTTGCAACACCTTTTGCAACATGAATATGTCCCTTTTATACAAAACAAAACCATTTGTGTTTTCCTTCAGCCAGATTGCTTGGTAGACAAACTCTGAATCATCAAAGTCTTAATCACAAAGTTATCCATCCATGAAACAGTTTTTCTTTCTTTTTCTCCTTTTAATGTCTTTGTCATGAGAGAAATTCACATTTATGTTCATTTCACTTTCAGGTAGACATCAGGCCTCTGTCAATTAGCTCTTTGCTTACCTTTCCTATGTAAAGTTTGGTCAGATTTGGCCTAATTTATCACATTCATTTCAAAAATACTGTACTGCTCAAATCTGTTTTCTGTAAAAACATAAACTTCCATAATCCTGAATTCTCAATTGTTTTTCTAGGAAATGTTTTCCTACGTTATTCATTAAATATCACTATGGTGGTATGTGAATTAGTTTTCGAGGGCTGCTATAGCAAATAGTGCAAAGTGGGTGGTTTAAAACAACAGAGATTTGTCTCTCAAAGTTCTAGAGGCTAAGAGTCAAAAACCAAGATGGCAGCCGGGCCATGCTCCTCCTGAAGGCTCTTGGGAAGAATCCTTCCTTGCCTCTCCTATCTTGTGGTTGTTGCTGGCAAAATCCTGGATGTCCCTTGTCACATAGTGTTCCCTCTGTGTATTTGTGTCCAATTATCTCTCTCCTTATAAGAACCCCGGTCATTCGATCTAGGCCCCCCCTTAATTTCAGTGTGACCTAATCTTAACCTAATTTCAACTTTAATGACCTTATTTCCCAGTAAAGTCGTATTTCGCACATATCGGGGTTTGGTCTTGAACATATCTTTTTAGGGGACACAGTTTAATCTCCAATAATTGTGAAAATATATTTTGATTCATGCTAGTAGATTATGATAGGATATTTATTAGCTAAGAATGTTCACATTATTAGCAACTCTGAGATTAACAAAATATTTTTTTGAGTATAGTTTTCTTAATGTAATTTAACTGTAAGAAAATATACACATGATTTTCAACTTTTTTTTAGCATATAAGGATATCCCAAGTGGAATATAGAACAAATAAATCATGTTTAGAGTTGAGTATAACGTACATAGTTTTTTAAATAATGACTTACTTGTTTGTTTCTGTATAGGTGATTACTGTATATGATATAAATATGAAAAGCATGAAAGGAAATTGTCTTTCATCCCTCTTTTTCCAGCTGTTCAATTTCCTTCCCTAGAAGTAAATACTGTAATTAGTGTTTCATTAATCCTTCTAGAAATATTCTCTGCAGATACAAGCATCTCTCTCTCTCATCTATTGAAAACCAAAACACACAAATACGAACCTGTAATACGCATTCTGCACCATTCTCCTTCACTTAACAATAGACAAAATTCACGTTTTATCTCTTACTTCCCTCTAGGTACTATCCTATTTCTCTGATTTCCTTTATAGTGAAACACCCCAAGCAAGTCTTCTGTCCTCATTGCTCCTTTCCTCCCCCAACTCCACTGGAATTGCCCCACCATCTGAAATAGTCACCCCCTGTTCCTCAGCACTTTCACGTTACCTATCTCCCTAAATACCACTTATTCCCAGTAATCAAGGTAACATGGTTATTTGTATTTTGGTCTCTCTCTCTCTTTTTTGTATTAAATCATAGCTGTGTACATTAATGCAATCATGGGGTACAATGTGCTGGTTTCATATACAATCTGAAATATTTTCATCAAACTGGTTAACATAGCATTCATGTCATTTTCTTAGTTATTGTGTTAAGATCTTTATATGCTGCATTCAGTAAGTTTTACCTGTACCCAAGATGCACCATAGGTGTGGTCCCATCAATTGCCCTCCCTCCACTCATCCTCCCCCCTCCCCTCTTCTCCCTTGCTCTTTTCCCCATATTCTTGTGTTATAGTTGGGTTATACCCTTCATACGAAAGCTGTAACTTAGCTTCATAGTAGGGCTAAGTACATTGGATACTTTTTCTTCCATTCTTAAGATACTTTGCTCTTAAGTTTCTCTAGTTAAGAGAATATGTCTGTTAACTAGAACTAAGCTCCACAAGTGCAGGGATGCTGATTGTCCTAATAGCTATTTTACTTTTAGCAGCAATTCAATGATGATAAATGGTCTATCATTGTAGTTTTAATTCACACTTCTCTTAATAAGAGTGAGGCCAATCTTCTTTTCAGATGTTGAGGAGTTATTTGTATTTTTGTTTTAATGTATAATCTGTCCATAGTCTTTGCCTATTTTTATTTATTTTTTAAAATAATTTTATTAGATCATAATTGTGTACATTGGTGCAATCATAGGGCAGAATGTGCTTCATATACAATCAGAAATATTTTGATCATACTGTTAGAGATAGCCTTCATGGCATTTTCTTGATCACTATATAAAGACATTGATACTCTACATTTAACAA
>CAUYON010111281.1:0-24175 GCA_963573935.1 Arctocebus calabarensis | reverse complement strand
ACTGAAACTGGACCCACACCTTTCACCATTAACTAAGATAGACTCTCACTGGATCAAAGATTTAAAATTAAGACATGAAACTATAAAAATACTAGAAGAAAGTGCAGGAAAAACTCTCGAAGGAATTGGCCTAGGTGAATTTTTTATGAGGAGGACTCCCCCAGCAATTGAAGCAGTATCAAAAATACACTATTGGGACTTGATCAAACTAAAAAGCTTCTGCATTGCTAAGAACACAGTAAGTGTAGCAGGCAGACAGCCCTCAGAATGGGAGAAAATATTTGCAGGTTATGCCTCTGACAAAGGTTTAATAACCAGAATCCACAGAGAACTCAAACATATTAACAAGAAAAGAACAAGTGATCCCATCTTTTTCCAGGATGGGAAAAGGACTTGAAGAGAAACTCCTCTAAAGAAGACAGGCGCATGGCCTACAGACACACAAAAAAATGCACACTATCCTTAATCATCAGAGAAATGCAAATCAAAACTATTTTGAGATATCATCTAACTCCAGTAAGATTAGCCCACATAACAAAATCCCAAAACCAGAGATGCTGGCGTGGATGTGGAGAAAACAGAACACTTCTACATTGTTGGTGGGAATGCAAACTGATACATTCCTTTTGGAAGGACGTTTGGAGAATACTTAGAGCTCTAAAAAATAGACCTGCCATTTGATCCTACAATTCCTTTACTAGGTATATATCCAGAAGACCAAAAATCACATCATAATAAATATATGTACCAGAATGTTTTTTGCAGCCCAATACATAATTGCTAAGTCGTAGAAGAAGCCCAAGTGTCCATTGACCCAAGAATGGATTAATAAATTGTGGTACATATATACCATGGAATATTATGCAGCCTTAAAGAAAAATGGAGACTTTAACTCTTTCATGTTTACATGGATGGAACTGGAACATATTCTTCTTAGCAAAGTATCTCAAGAATGGAAGAAAAAGTATCCAATGTACTCAGCCTTAATATGAACCTAATTTATAGCTTTCATATGAAGGCTAAAATCCAATTATAGCCCAAGAATAGGGGGAATGGGGCAAGGAGGGGAGGGGAGGGGGGAAGATGGGTGCAGGGAGGGCGATTCGTGGGGTCACACCTATGTGCATCTTAGAAGGATACAGGTGAAACTTACTAAATGTAGAATACCAATATCTACATATAGTGATTATGAAAATGCCATGAAGGCTATGTTAAACAATTCGATGAAAATATTTCAGATTGTATATGAAGTCAGCGCATTATGCCCCATGATTGCACTAATGTACACAATTATGATTTAATAAAATTTAAAACAAACAACAAAAAAAAGAAAGTGTACGACTCAGTACATCTCTCTGTGAAACCTGCCATGATCAAGATAGAGGATCTTTCTGTCACCCTCCAAAATCTCTTCTTGCCTCTTCTCTCTTCATCCCTCTCTTCTCCCTTGGCCCCATTCAACTCTGATCTGCTTCGTGGTCACAGTTTTTTTGCATCATCCAGGATTTTAAGTACATGGGATCATGTTCTTCCTTCTGGCTTCTTACACTCAACATGATTTTGGCATTAATTCAATTTTTTTGCACATATTACTAGTTTTTTATTATCAAATAATATTCCATTGTATGAGGACAATACTTTTTGTTTATCTGTCATCAGTTGGTAAACATGTGGATTATTTCCATTTTTCATTTATTGTTCATAATGCTACACATGATGCTACACAATTTCTGGTTATGGTACCTAAAGCTTCCATAAATATTTGTGTACAAGTCTGTGTGTGGACATATGTTTTCATTTTTTGTGTGTAAATACTTGGGAGTGGAAGGTCTGAATTGCTGCGTGTTTAACTTTTTAAGAAATTACAAAATAGCTTTTTCAAAGCCTTTTCAAACCAAATTATTAATACATTCCCAGTGGCGATGTGGGAGAGTTCCAATTGTCTGACATCCTCACTAACATTTGGTATTGTTCATCTTTTTAGTCATTCTAAGGGATGCATAGCAACATGTCATTGTAGTTTAATTTCCATTTTTCTGATGAATAGTGTGGTTCACATATTGTAATGCCATTTTATGTATCTTCATTAGTGAAGTATCTGTTCAAATTGTCCCTTTTTAAATTGTCTGCTTTGATATTGAGGGGTAAGGGCTCTTTATCTAGTCTGGACACAAGCTTTTTTGTTGACTGATTATGTAGTTTGCAAAGTTTTTCTCCCACTCTGTGTGTTGTCTTTTCATATGTCTAAAAATGTCATTCAAAGAGCAAAAATCTTAAATTTTTATAAGTCTAGTTTATTGATTTTTTTTTTTGTAGATCTTGGTTTCTGTTGTATTAAGTCTTTTTAAAACTAAGGTCAATAGAATTTCCCATTGTTTTCTTCTAGGAATTTTATTGCTTTAGGTTTGAATTTAGGTCCATGATAATTTTGAGTTAATATTTGTATGTAGTTTGAGGTAAAGGTTGGGATTCTTTTTTAAAATATATGGATATTCCATTGTTCCGGGACCACTGAATCTTCTTGCCACGTTTATTAAATGTCGGTTGGCCATGTGAGAGTGGTGTCTTCCTGGACTCTTCTGTTTCATTGCTTCAGATGCTAGTCTTTGTGTCAATATCACACCACCTTGATTATCGCAGACGGTGAAAATTCTCCATCTTGTTCTTTTTCAAAATTGTCGTGGCTATTCTTGATCTGTCACATTTTTAAATAAATTTTCGAGTCAGCTTGCCAACTTCAGTGAAAATGCCTACTGAAACTTTGACTGTGATTGCTTTGAATCCACAGATGAATTGTGTAGAACTGACATCTTACCAGTTCATTCTTCCAATGAACCTAATTCACTTCCTATGAACTGTGAGTTGGAATTTTCTATGAGCATATTTTATTTTTCCATTTATGTGACTCTTCCTTAATTTCTTTTAGCACTGTTCTGTAGTTTTCAATGAGGAGTTCTCACATGTCTTTTGTTCAATATATTCCTAAGTAGTTTTTACTTTTAAATGCTTTTGCAAACTGAATTTCTTAAATTTTCAAACTATTTACTAGTATACAAAATACAATTAATTTTTTGGTATGAACTTATACTCTGCAACTTTGCTAAATTTCATATTAATTCTTAATAGTCGTTGTTAGATGGGATTTTTCTAGATAAAGACTCAAGCCATCTGCAAGTAGAGTCCAATTTTTTTCTTACTTTCTTCCTTCAGTTACTTTTTATGTGATTTTTGTTTCACTCGTTTATTTTTCTTTGTTCTTATTTTATTGTTTTGCAGTCAGTTTTCACTGTTGTTGCTCACAGGGAAAACCCAACCCTACATCAAAACCCTGTCCTAGAGGGGAAGGAGAGGAGGCACACGGCAGAGCAGGTGCACAGGAGGAGGAGGGGGGGCAGGATACTTTGCATGGAGTTGTATGCTGTGGAGGTTTAGCTCATTTTTGAATTTCCTAAGAAATTTAGCAGAGATCGCAAACTGTTGATCATTGAGGGGCAGGAGAACAGCTGACTGAATAGAGAAAATGAAGGTGCCATGAAGGTATGTAGTTCTAGAAGCAAGGCTGAGTTTTATCCTGGCCCTGCTGCTGCTGATGAGGGTTGGTCATACTGAGGTCCTTTTGAGCTATTTGGAAGGGAGGAGAAAACAAGTTAGAGATGCAAAGGAAATGAGTTAGTTGTGGCTAGAAACACAGCCTACAGGACTATTAGTGATTTCCAAGCCAGCAGGCCCCTGTCAGCCACAGGCAGACATATGGATCAGGCTCTTCTCCCACCTCCCCCTGTGCCCACTGCAGGCTGGGAGCCGGCTCAGCCCCTGTCTCAGCTTCTGCGTCCTCTGTCTTCTCCAACACCATCATCCTCGTTTCCCAAAGATCCCTTTTCCTTCTTCTCCCTTACAAAAAGATCTAGATCCTTCTTTGTGTTTATTCTCCCCGGTCCCCACACCCTAGTCATTATTACATTTTAACAAGATGAGTCTGAAGCTGTCAGAAGTCCCAAACTCATAAAAGCACAAGTGCAATAGCAGGGCATGTGAAGGGGAGACTGCCTCTCCCCAGCACGGACTGCATGGTGTCCGGGGCTTGTTATTCACAGTCAGATCCAAAATAGGGTTTATACCCTCATTATAGAGGGAGCACTGGGCTCAGGAAGTGAAGCATTTTGTTCAAGGTCCTGTAAAAATGAATTTGAGAATGAATTTGAACCTCAGTCTGAGATTTAAATAAAGGCTTTTTTCATCATGTTCCTCTGACTCTTCAACATTACTGAATACGTCTGTTGTGTAATAGATTTGCTAACTTGTCACTGACTTTGTAATACTAGATTGCATATTTCTTGTTTTCAGGAGATTCCTCACCTTTATATTTTCAGCCCCTAGCACGGAGTGTGTAAAATAGTAGGGACTTGATGCCAGCTTGTCTAATTGATTTAGAATTTATTTAACTCATTCATTAAACAAATACTTTTTTTTTTAGTGGTTAAGTACACACATCTAGGGTCGGGGTCAGGGAAGTCAAAAGCCAATTTGCTGTACACAGTGATACAAGCTATGGTAGAGGAATGATTGAGGTATTAAAAAACACAAAGAAGGGTTACCTAACCAGGCCTTGGGAGGTCAACACACGCTCTCTGCAGACAGGTTCTGCCAGTGTGATGAGCATTTGGCCTCTGCATTTGGGATTTCTTTGCTGGTCTGGATCCCTGCCCAGTAACTTATGTGACCTATGTTATGTTCCAGAATCACACCTCTTTCCAGTTCAGATCCCCACACTCAGCCACTCTTCCTCGAGGTCTGGAGATCCACGACGGTGGCCAATCATGGTGCAAAATCAGCTCTCCCTCCAGGAAGCCCTTGTCTTTGTCGCCAGCCCAGGTCCCTTCCGTCCTCTTGTCTAGCTCTTCTGGGGAAGTCCTTTTTATTAATTAGTATATTTCTTCCCCAGAAACCACAGTTCCACAGCAACGTTTACTTCAAGTTCTGTATATGTTGGGCGACCATCCCCTCTCTTCCCCTGGAAGGAACACCTCTATCCCTACATTCGCACAGTTCTTAGGCCAAAGACTCCTGTCATCATCACCACTGTTACTTACCAGTGACGGAGCCAGAACCTGGGTGAGCTGCTGTGTTTCTTGAAGGATGTTGATCTACACGGGTTATGTCTAATTTGGGGGAGGAACGCAGGCTGGTTCCAGACGTGAAGGTTAATGGGTGATGTAGTAAATCAGGCCTCAGGAAAAAAAGGGCCTTTGTGGGTGGGGAGGGGGGAGGCTTTAGTTTCTTAACCCATGCCTTTGGGAGAGAGAACTCTACTTGCATTAAAAATATCTCAGGAAATGCACTCCCACAAATTTTTCATACGTGTGCTCTGGTATGAGACAGAGTATGGTTAGTGGACAGCGAATGACACGAGTGACCCTACCAGAGCAGAAATGATTTGCCTCAAAGTAACAGATGGTTAAAACCTTACTCAAAGGTGACATTTGTTTCCTTTTTAGAAAAGGAAGTGTCTGTACCAAATATTATTTTGTTGGTCCTTCCCTGCAACCTCAAATCCTTTCTCCATTCTTCTGTGGACAGTGTCCCCAGGGAATGTCTGCCTTGGGCTAAAGGGAGGGGCACCTTCAGGAGACTGCCTCTGGGAAGAGAGAGGGGCTGAGTGTTTATTTCCCTAAGGCCTTCCTGCCTCACTGCAGTCGGGCAGGGGCAGGATGTTGGCTAAATGACTTGCCAGGTGTCTCTCTGCTATCACTCCCACTCTCCAGCCCCCTAGTGATATCTCTGCCTCTCTGTGTCCTTTCTGGCCCAGGGCTGGTAACAGGTTCCTATTGTTATAAGTAACAATGCCTTAACAACCCCAGTGGTTCTTTTCACCCTGTTCCGTCATTAAATCCTCCTTGGCTAAGGTCCTTTCATCATGCCTCTGTCTGCTGCATGCACCCTCATTCATGTAGTGCCATCTCAGAGAGACACTCAGATGTACATTTGCCATTATAGGGGTGGATCGAGGTATACCTGTTTCTCCCACAATACCATGATGACTGCCACGACAAAGCCACTTACTAGCCTAGATTAAGAAGGATGTGAATGAGCAGAACTCAGTTCTGAGGGGCCAATGAGAAACCAGGCTTCCAGCCATGAACTCTGTTTATTAGTCTGCTTATTATTATTATTATTATTATTAAGAGCCTTTGAAGGGCTCTAACTCATAATGAAAGATCAAGACTGTGGTATTTTATCCTCTGACAGAGGTGGGATATTGAATAGATGCAGCAGCCTAAAACCTAGCATAATGTGCCTCCTCTTCCAACTCTAAAATTCGAAGATGTTGTGGCTGATCATCGCTATCTATGAATCTAGTGGGTTTGCTGCCCTCCTGGACACTGACTCTGAAAGGGGTTATTCCAAGTGGGCTGATACATAAGCACTGCTGCCTTCAGAGTAATTCAGAGATGATTTGTCTCTGCTCCTTTCTCCTGGAGATCAAGGATAACATTAGTTCTCAGAACGAAAGGGCCCCTTGTCATTTACCAGCATCAAGGAGGCAAACCCAGGCAGAGATTCCTGCTTTGCTGACTGTTGAAGGCCTTAGGGATTCTTGTTTCCATGATCTTGTCTCTACATATCTTGTTCCTGAAGAAATTTCTAACAAATTTCCAAGGCATTTTATCTGCCAATCTTACAAAATCATATTCCTATATTAAGAGACCAAGTTCCTACTTTTTGCTTCTTAATGTTTCTTCACAACTAGAAAAAAAGAGGAAGAAGGGATTTCAGGGCCCTTTACCTTAGAATGTACTGGAACTGTCTCTTGGGGAAGGATTTTTTTTACCCAAATGTGAAGTTGTAGGGTCCACAGGGCCAACACATCCAGATTGGAAGCAACAGTTTCCAAAGCAGCAGTCCCACACCGGCCCTGTCACACACACGTAAAACAAATTATCCAATGGGAGAAGCACATAAATCACTCCATACAGAGAGCCAAAAACCTCCACTGCATTCCTTCCAAGACCTGAAACCCAAACATGCAAGAGCTCCAAACACTTACCTAAAAACTCTGAAGGGAAAATGAGCTGTGACGAACTATGGAGTAAGGATAAGCAATTGGCCCACCTGATGAGACCACCTGCTAATCAGCATTCACACTGTATTTTGTGTCCAGCTATGAATCAAAATTCTTGAGCCAAGTTTATGGCTTAAGAAGCCAAAGACTCCTGTCATCATCACCACTGTTACTTACCAGTGATGGAGCCAGAACCTGGGTGAGCTGCTGTGTTTCTTGAAGGATGTTGATCTACACGGGTTATGTCTAATTTGGGGGAGGAACGCAGGCTGGTTCCAGACGTGAAGGTTAATGGGTGATGTAGTAAATCAGGCCTCGGGAAAAAAAGGGCCTTTGTGGGGGGCGGGGGGGAAGGCTTTAGTTTCTTAACCCACTCATGCCTTTGGGAGAGAGAACTCTACTTGCATTAAAAATATCTCAGGAAATGCACTCCCACAAATTTTTCATACGTGTGCTCTGGTATGAGACAGAGTATGCTGTACAAAATTTTTCTAAAAAGCATTTGTTGTGGATGGAAAGGAAATAAACAATTCTTATTTTTTAAAAAATCTGCCCTCCCAGGTGTGGGAAGTGAGTGAAACATGAGGAGCGCCTGAACATTGAAAAATGAGAAATGAATTTCTCTGAGAGTGTTTAGCTATAAAGCCAGTGCCCCGAAATACATCAGAGGGGAACAGAGCCTGCCCCAGCGCACAGGGTCTGGTCAATATATGCTCAGACAATTCAGTTTGCAATCCAGTTTACATCCTGGGAAAAGTGCTACACACCTCAGCGCTAAGTGTCACTGTGGTCACCTTTGAATATCACTAAGGCTGCCTTGGGAAGCCATGTGTTGGGCGCCAACACCTTTTGAAGCACTTTTTCTAGGATGCGTTCACAAACTTAATTGTCAGACTTTGTATGGTGACAGCTCTGATGACCATTCCAGAAAAAAGAGTTCCAAATTTGCTCTGCAGGGTGGGCGAGGCACTGGCCTCAGTGTGCAGCTTCCGAAGGGAGCGACTGGAAGGCGACTGTAGGTAGCACTTTCTCTTTAACTCAGCTGTCTGACCGCGTGCGTGTGTTTTCATTTGCTAAGGCTGCCATAACAAAGTACCACAATCGAGGTGCCTGAAAACAACAGATATTGATTGTCTGACAGCTCTGGAGGCAAGAAGTATAAAATCAGGATGATAGTGGTGAGGGAGCAATGTCAGTGAGACGCAGAGTGGGGACGCCGGGCTTCACGTTCTCACCCACGGCAGACAGGCAGCTCTCCACGGTGATGGCTGTGGGAGGACTCAAGCATCCAGTTAAGAAGTTGCACCCACAAAGTGGAGCAAAAAATGGATAATGGCACAGAAAGGATTGCTGGGAAGATCCTGAGATGTCTAGAAACAAGGAAGGAGGCTGGGTGCGGTGGCTCACACCTGTAATCCTCGCACTCTGGGAGGCCAAGGCAGGTGGGTCGCCTGAGCTCAGGAGTTCAAGACCAGACTGAGCAAGAGCGAGACCCCGTTTCTACTAAAAGCACTAGAATCAGCCGGGTGTTGTGGTGGGCGCCTGTAGTCTCAGCTACTCAGGAGGCTGAGGCGGGAGGGTCGCTTGAGCCCAGGTTGCCGTGAGCTGGGCTGATTCCACAGTGATGTTCCCAGGGTGACAGAGTGAGACTCTGTCTCAAGGAAAAAAAAAACAAAAGGATAGAAACTAGAAGGGAGAGGATCAGGATCCTCTGCACAGTGGGAGCCACGGTGGTCCCGGTGGGCTCCTTGCAGAGAGCACAACCCCTTCCACCCCGAGGTTACTAAACCACCCTGTTCTTGACCTCCTCCATGAAGGACACACCTCTGCACCTCTTTCCCTGCTCCAAGTCACCATAAAGGAGCCTCTAGGGTGTTACCCTCGGACTGGACTGTCAGCTCTCCTAACCCTGCACGCGTTTCACAGCTTGGGACCTGCACTCCCCACCCCAGCTGCTCTGAGTGTGCCGGCCTTCTAGACCCTGGTCTACACCCATACTGTGTGTGCTCCCACCTAAGCCACTGAAGCCACTACTGATGTCCCTGGGCCTGGGAGCCTCGGCTGCCTTATACCACCTGTACTGAGGACACCAGCTCCATTGCCACTCAGGAAGGCCTATGCCTCTGACATCTGAGCTGCCACAACAGGGCACCGCCCACCGCCCAGACCCTGGAGGCGCTTGTTCTAGCCTCTTGTATGCCTATGTGTCATGCCTGGCTCTGTGGCTACATTGCCCAGATGGGCCTCAGACCCCACAGCCCTGATGTAGGGGGCTGGTCCACACCCAGGACCTGGGCCACGGGCTCTTTGGGCACACCTGGACCTCAGACACTCGCTGTGCTGCCACAGTGGGTTAGCACCCGGCCTGGGATCCGGGGAGGCCATGCTCTGGGTGCACCTGTGTTCCACCCTCGTTTCTCTGGTGTTGCACAAGCACTCACATCTCACACACCATTGTCATGAGGCGCCAGTGCCACTGCTGACCTGGACCTTGGTCCTGTGTCCCTCATGTGTGCCAGTCCTCCTAGCTGTGGCTCTCTGGCCATTCATTCATCAGACACCAGGGCCACCACAAGGACGCCTGGAATGGGACCAGGAACCAAAGGGGATCAGCTTAATCACAGTTGCTGTGGTGGAAAAAAATCTGAAACAATCTTCACTGACAAAGCCCCCAACCATCCTCACTGCCACTGCTGCCCACATCCTTGGCTGCTGAGGACCACTGCGACCTTCCCCAATGCCAACCTCTGCTAACAGAGCTGCATGCAGATGACACTGCCGCCTTGTCACTGAAGCCAGAAACGCCAAGTGACGTCCCCCTTTCTGCCATCAAGGGTTTTACCTGAGAATTCTCTGTTAATCTCTTTCTGCTTTGCAGAATGAATTCTCACTGGTATAGAGCAGTGTTTTCAAACTTTTTATGTTATGGCACACCAGAACCTATAGTTAAACTCCCATGGCATACTTAAATTATGTTGGTCAAAAAAAAAAAAAAAAAAAAGGATATACTTACTGTGCTTTGAACTTCTTTTGAAAATAATTTAAATAACGATCTTTAAAAAAAATTGCAGCACACCAGTTAAAAATCGCTGGCACAGAGCTTTGGTATAAAGCTTTATTGGGGTCGTTCTCCACACCTCCTTGAGGGACATAGGGCACATGTTATTCCCAATTTACAGATGAGCAGAGACTCGGAGAAGATGATGGACATGGTGGAAAGTGTCCGCAGAGCTGAGATTCCCCTCTTCTCCTGCACTCCCCAACTGTTTGCCTGCAGCTTAGAGGAGGAAGTGCATTTTGAACTATGACCCAGAACTCACCCGGGTGCACGCATGCACACACGATTAAAGCAAAAGTGTCACAAAAGGATGCCAGGCTAATAATACGTGCTGATATTTCTACTCTATTTATTTTTTTTAAAATTCTGATTGTGACCACCAATGGAAAAACATGTTCTATATTATGTGTATTTTCCTGCACAATTTCCCTTTCATATTTTATTTCTGTCCATTTTGAAAATGAAATGATAATTGCCCTGTCCTCCCGCAGGGCTCCCGTTCTCTGCCTGAGGTCACTCAATCTGGGAGCCGCAAGGTCCCACTATGCTGCGATCAGGCAACTTGAAACAGGCAGGACACAATCTGAGAGGAAACCGAAGGGTTTTAAGAGGGCGTAGGGGGACAGAAAATCAAATCTGAAAGCCTGGACGTTTTGGGCAGGAAACAGTTAAGACCACTAGCTGCAATGGGCTGCCAAGACCACCACAACGTTCCTGCAAAGATTAGACAGAGAACAGATGTGAAGAAACCAGAGTCCTTCAGAGTACGATAGCGACAACATAAATTAACCTTGTCGAGGGCTGATGGAGGGACCACGCGCTATTTGAAGTCTTAAAAGTGAAGCTTTTTTTTTTTTTAATGGACTCTCCAAGGTTATATACCTTTATCCAAGAGAAAAAGTTTAATTAGAACCAGTTGTTTACAAGGAAGGGAAGTGAGCCCAGTGGGGGCTATCAGGGTGGCTGCATAGAAAACAAACAAACGAGCCTGCAAACAGCTGAGGTTTCCTTGAGTTCTCTTCAGCTGATAAGATTCCTGTCACCCCTAGAGATTACTTTTGCCTATTTTCCTGAAACTGGAGAAACAAAAGAGGTGAACACATTCCAGACTCCTGATCCTCCCTGTTTGCCAAGACTTTGGTCCTGGTCCCCTTCGAAGCTGCCCTTTCCAGTGGTGAGGCCGAGGGGGCTGCGCTACACCAGCTGCAAGGGGAGTGTAGTGGCAATGCCCACCCGGGGGACAGGGCTTCAGGAGCAGCCACTGGGGTGTGGGCGAGGCTCGTCAGTGCACGTTTAACCCAAGGCTTTGAGGGGGGCCTGGTGCTATAGTTCCCCTAAGATAAATTCTCTACTCAGGGGAGGCCCAGCTGGGGTGGGATTTGAGCCAGAAATGGCTTTGCCAGAAGAAGCGATGGGATTCAGCATCCCACTGGGAGGGCTCTGTGGATCCCAGGCCTCCTCGGAAGTCCTAACTGGATACAAGAACCAAAAAACAAGGTAGGAGTAGAGCCTGGTGACTGGCAAAGAAAATGCCAGAATATGGACCAAATTTTCCTGAACATCTAGGGAATGCCTGGTTACCTGGGGGAAAGGAAGAAAGGAATTGAGCGGGGTTGGGTAGAGGATGAAGGGTAGACAGGAGGCTTCTCTGACAGGCAGCTGGCCTTCCATGAGTCCCTGGCTGAGTGCACTGGGCTCCAGTGGTTGGACCTGGTCTGGGCAGACCTGAGTCCTGGAGCCATGTTTGCCTTGCTTCTGGGGAGCTCTCTCCCTGCCTCTGTTTAACAGGCCGCTGACATAGCAATCACCATGAGCTGGTGGAGCAAATTCAAGAAAGAAAAGAACAGAAGCTGTCTCCTCCCTCAGGCAGGAGCATGATTTTGAAAGCCCTGAGAATGATCGTAACCTGTGTTTGACCCCAGGGCCAGTTCCATGTGGGTGGCAGGGTACTGCACAGACCACTGTGCCCTGGACCACTGAACCAAGTCCCATCCCAAAGTGTTCCCTCCAAACTGCCACAAATGCCACCTAGAAATTGAGTTAAACAGTGCTATTCAAAGTAAAGAAAAAGATTAGTCCCCAGGGAGATTTGAGAACATTTTAATCGGTTCACACCTTACTAACAGCTACTTCCTTTTGCTCATGTTCCTCTTAATATCAAGCTGAAGTTCCTTGTAGTGGCGGCATAAAAGACTTTGGTAGGAAGGGCACAGCTTTGGAGCAAGGGCCATTTCTGGGGAAAGTGATCTAAGGTAAAGTCAGCCCACAGGGCTTTTGAGTATTGGAGGGCCGAAGAGTTGCAGGTGAGGCTCTGTGTGTGGGAGGGGCAGGGGAGACAAGAAGCAGATGGGAGGAAAGAAGAGATTTAGTTGAATCCAGAGAAAGGGGATGAAGAAGGGCCAACAGAGACATGCTTTGCTGACTTATAAATTGTGCCTAATCTTGTCTTCCTGTTCCTTTCACTCCAAACCTCTTCCCTGGGGGGCTTGACTTACCTTCTGTGTGGGATGTTCTTGCCCAGGGTAGGAGCAGGCTTCCTCCTCCTCCTTCCTGACTTCCCGCGTGAGTGCAGGTGGGACCCCCCAGTCCCCTTCCGTGAGCAGGCTTCACAGTGAACCCTTCTGGGTAGGGAACCCATCTGATTGCTATTTTATACCATATCACCATCATCCCCAGCTTGGGAGCAAGATGCCTCATCGCTCATCAAAGGCACATGTCTGCCCTCCCTGACTCACCTGGCGGATGATGTGTGCACATCTCACACCTGTGCGAGCTATTCGAAGTCTTCAAAGGGAGGCCTTTTGTTCCTGGGGCTCCTTCATCCCGCAGTGTGCTGCCTTTCCACATTGTCAGTGGGTGAGCGCCTAGTCATCCTTCAAACTCGGCTCAAATGCTGTGTCCTGTATCCAGCCTTTCCTTGCTGCCTTCACGGGACTTCCCTTTTTATAAACACCTGGCAGTACATGTGTCACAGTGTTTTATCACTGTTGATGGCTCACTTAATCTTACCCACTTGACCTTGACTTTCAGGAGGTCATTTGTATCTTCTTTCCAGCACACACCACAGGGCTTGGCACTGAGCATGTTCTGTGTAACCTCTTGGTGAATTCACTGGACTTAAAAAAAAAAATTACTTCCAGGAGACCTCAACAATATTTCCCATGTTTTTTCAGCCTGTATGCAGCCAGATAAGTGCTCAGCAGCACAAGGGAAACCCAATAACCAGTGTTGGCATATCAGAGAGTCAGATGTTTGCAAAGAACTAACTACCCTTACCTACCAAGTCAAATTCCCTTAACTCTGCTTCCAAACACCTGCTGAACTTGGCCCCTGAAAAAGCAAGTTCTTAATTTGGCATTTGATAAGCTGACATGCAGTCCTGCTCCCCTTTTGGGGAGGGACATACTAACTAAAACAGGAATTTTTTCCTCCTAGAGATCTAGTCATGATCAAAACTCTCCCCTCTAATTCACCTTCCCTGACCCCAACTTGGGAAGTCCTCTTTCCTGTTATCTTGTCTTCTTCTACTGCTAAAGTTGTAGGAGTCGATTCCTGCATACATCATTCACAAGTAAAGTCCTGGAACCCTTCATCTTCTAGGAGGCAGGCAATGAAGACAGCCAACCACAGACCACTTACACTTGTGAGCCAAAAGAAAGTTTGAAGTTATTATTTAAGAAACAGCAAGAAAAATCCTAATATGGTTTTCTTTTGGCATCACTGAATAAGTGCTACTGACCTGACGCTGTTCTACCTTTGCCTATTATTGATTACAATAATCAGATTTATGTTTTCCAGAAATGGCATCAAGCCACACACAATAAAGATGGTTCCAGTCCATGAACCCCTGTATCACTGTCCCTCCGGAGAAACCCTAACTGTCCCTTTCTATCATCGCCTGATTCAGCAGGAAGCAGTTAGATCGAGTCTTCATCCCTTCTCCCTAACAGCAGTTAGAGTTTCTACTCGGAGAAGGAGAATTGAAGCATGACATTTGGTGCCCTAGCCAGCTCAGCAGAGCTGGCAGACCTTCCGCCTCCTCTTTGGTGGTGTCGGTGCTGCGGCAGCCAGCTGAAGAGCCAGCGGACTGGATGACAGGCAAGGAGGGGGACCCCCAACCCCCGCAGAGGCTCCAATAGCCAAAAAGGCTGGACAACTGCCGAGGAGACACCTGTGCCTTGGTGTCTCCTTCACTTTACACTTAGGACTAAATGTGGAACCCCCATTTCCTATGCCTAGGTCAATTTCTTGTGAATTTCCTAGGCCTCAATTCTATGAATGGACTGTATCCATTCATTGATACATTCTTTCACCTTGCCTCTGGCGGAAGGGACTGTATTCATTCGTTTCCTGGCCAAGGAACCCATACCCCTATATATACCCTGAGCCTAAAGGCCTAAAGGAGGACACGGGGAAAGACTGGTAGAGAAAAATAACTATGTTATAGATAATGAAACTGAAATTACAAGAAATTAGGCATTTCGTCCAATGTGTCAATAGCAGTCTCAGAATTACAATTTGATCTCATTCTAAAGCTCTAGGTCTCTCCAATTCACTCTGGTCCTCAATATTATATTGTGCAATAATAACAAATGTAATAATATTCCCCAAGTATTACAAGATCTATAAGTTTCATCTAGAACTCTAGATAATAATTTTTAAAGATTATCAATATTGTTCTGACATTATCAGCATCAATATATTTCTAATGTATACTTAAATAAATTACATGCATATTGCATACACTACATAATACATATAATATGCATATATAAGAAGTATTTTGAGTCTGGGTGCCCATCGCTCAGTGGTTAGTGGGCCAGCTACATATACCAGGGCTGGCGGGTTTGAACCCAGCCTGGGCCTACTAAACAACAATGACAACTACAACAAAAAAAATAGCCTGGTGTTGTGGCAGGTGCCCAGTTTTATCTCTACAAATAGTAGAGAATCCCTTAAGCCCAAGAGTTTTGTTTTGGTTTTTTTTTTTTTGAAACAGTCTCATTATGTCACTCAAACTCTTGGGCTCAAGCAATTCTCTTGCTTCAGGCACCCACCATAATGCCTGACTATTTTTTGCTGTTGTTGCAGTTATCATTGTTGTTTAGCAGGCCTGGGCCAGGTTCAAACCTGCTAGCCCGGGCGTATGTGGCTGGCACCATAACCACTGAGCTATTGGCACTGAGCCAAGAAGAAGTATTTTGAATTGAATTAACTTAAATAGATCAGTGCAATATAAGAGGAATACATTAACTGAGGAAGAACCTTGGAATTCACAACTTTAAATACCTTCAAAGAATTTTATTTTATTTTATTTGAGACAGAGTCTCACCCTATTGCTTTAGGCTAGAGTGGTCATGGTGTCATAGATCACAGTAACTTTAAATTCCTGGGCTCAAGCCATCCTCTTCCCTCAGCCTCCCAAGTAGGAAGGTACCCTCCATGAAGCCTGGCTAATTTTTCTATTTTCTTAGTAGAGATGGGTGTCTCAATCTTGTTCAGGATGGTCTTGAACTCCTGAGTTCAAATGATCCACCCACCTTGGTCTCCCAGAATGCTAGGATGACAGCCATGAGCCACCGTGCCCAACCCTCAAAGAATTTTAAATCAAAGGTACAGGCACTTCCACACACACAATGCATGCCTGGTGTCAGCGTGTCAAGTGGACAGCAACTTTTCAAAAGACAGAACACCCCATTCATGAGGTGGTCTGTGTTAAAGGGCTGAGTAGAGTGGGGCTTCCAGAAGGTATGAGCCTGCGCTAACTACCTGGAACATAGGACCACATCAGTGCACACTTTGTGCAATATGATTTCCAGCACTAACAAACATTTTTCACTTAATCCAGACCCCCTCTCAGCTTTCCACAGCTGTCTTGCCATGGTAGATAACAAATATTTTTGAACTTCCTTCTCTTTCTTTTCTCAAGGCATTCTGATTAAGTACAAATCTATTGCATTTTTTGACACAATGGTCAACAAATATGAAATGCACGTGTTTGTGTGCATGTGTGTGTTTACGATATTCTGTGTCCACAATTACATCTTCCCAAGGACTAGTAGAAGCCCCAATCAGAGGGTCAGCTGAGTACATCCAGTGAGGGCTTCCCACGTTTTTTCATCTTGTTGAAGCAATAAGAAACCAGACCTCTTTGGGGCAAGGAATTTTTAGAGAGAAATACATTATTAGGTTATTCTTAATCAATTTATCCAAGCCTTTGTCCTTTATAATATAGATGTCAATAATTTGCAAGGGTAATTGTATCTATGACTTAGTTCATCTGCAAAATCTGCTCTTAAGACCGTTGGGAATAAATGTTGGAACATCTGCTTTGTAAGACTGTTGTGATAATGTGTAGACACTGGTACTCGTTACGCATTCAGCAAATTGTAATTACTATTCCCTTCCCTTTTTTATTAAGAATTTATTAGCCCTGGAATAGCCAGTCCCTTACGTTTTCATTAGCATCTGTTTTCCCGAGTCTCTGTCAGCCTGATCTGCCTGGCACAGTGGGAGCTGGAATTTCTTCAGCCAAGATTCTACATACCTGATCTGATGACTCTGATTACTCCAATCTGATCAAAATAATTATGATAATGCCGAACATGGATGATAGTGGGTGAGAAGAGAAGGGGGACCTCCGGACCATGCCTCAGGTCACTGGAATAGCTGGAGACCCAGATAAGACCCCACTCTGTGGCCCCATTCCCAAGCTCTGCCCTTCACAAGCTGCCTCCCCATGTTCCAGAAATGCCCCTGTCATCCCCATGGCTCTTGGCCCTGATGGCACCCATGACCCGATGGCACCTATGTGGGAAACCACAAGTGCTTCAGTCTTCTGGACAAGAGCCAGCTCTACACCAAACATGGCTTCACCAGGACACGTGCCATACACCCTGAAGTCCTTGGGCAGAGCATCCCCTACCAGGACAGCACCTCCTTGATACCACCTCACACCCTCTGCCTTTACCAAATCCTCAAGCTAGAGGGCTGCCTCTGGGAATTGAGCAGTTATTGGAACATATCCTAACTGCTGACTCGGAAGAGTGGCTCTATGGGTACCAAAGGCCAGATATGCTTCTGAGAAGAGGAGTGAGGGACCAGGGGAAGGTTTGGAACACAGTGGCAGTCTATGTTCTTTCACTGAGGACAGAACAATACATTAAAGGCTCGGAGAACGCCTAAGGGTGAGTGGCCCCCAGCTAACCCAACCAGTTGGAGAGGCAGTCCCAGAACTGAAATTCCAAATGGAAATTTCGGCCCCAATTTAGTCACTCTCACGTTACGTGGAGTTTACAAAATGCTGCCTTATCATTTTCTAATTTAATCCTCCAGCACCCCATGTGAAGTACTTATTAACATCCCATTATGAGACCAAAACCGTCTCCAAGTCACTCAGGTAACAAGGGGTAGAGGTAAGCTTTGAACTCACATAATCTGACTCCTGATTCTACATTTCTTCCACATCTTGCCATAAAAATAGAATGTGAACTGAAGCACCTGCAATCTGCTGACAGACATATACTCACAGCACATCGGTATGGAGTTAAACAAAGAATCGCAGAACCTAAGGAAACTGAAGTGTGGGATGATTCAACTGAAACGTATGAGCAAAAATGCTTCCACATGGTGTGCTCCCACTCAATTTCAGCAAATCATTTTCCCCAGCATCACACCGGTTGTGTTGGAGCTGAGGCTATGCCTCTGCTCTCCTGACTGCTAGCCCAGTGCGTCCTCCTCCTTTAAATTTAAAGCAAAGTATCTTTTCAAAAATATTACCTTGGGTACCTCCTTGTTTTTAAATTTCAGACTAATATGAGGGTACAATTGTTAAGGTTACATTGGTTTTGTTTTCAAGGTAAAGTTCAAGTTTAGGTGAGCCCTTCACCTGGCAGTGTGCTGAATACCCTCCCATTGTGCACGTTAGGTGAGACCCAGCCGCTGGATCGCCCCCCCCCACCCACTTTGCTCTCCCTCCTCTCCCCTCCCCCTCACTAGACTATACTCATGTTTTTTCTTTCGTGTGGGTATGGAGTTGTTTATATATTGGATTCATATTAGTGTGAGTACATTGGATACTATTTTTTCCATTCTTGAGATATTTTATACCAGTGGTTCTCAACCCGTGGGTCGCAACCCACAGGAACTGTATTAAAGAGCTGCAGCATTAGAAAGGTTGAGAACCACTGCTTTATACTAAGAAGAATATGTTTCACCTAGGGTTTCTCTTTTATAGCAATTTAACAGTAGTGTTCTAAAGGGCTCAAGTGTAAAAGTAAAACGAGTAGCCATACCTGGTACAGAAATATCACTGCTGAGATGTACCTATGAGCATTACAGTGCTTCCTTATACCCTCCTTTGCGGAAAGTAAGAAGCAGGTTAGAGAGCTGTAAGAGAGAGAAGGGACAGATGTGGAAAGCTTTGAAAATTATCTTCAACAATTTATTTATAATATAGTCAGGAATCAAATTCTTTAATACTATTCTTTATTGGTTTTCTGGCCTCTAAAATGGAAAGAAGATGAATTCTGCTCCTAGAATTATATCTGTTAGGAAATGTCTAGGACAGAAGATAACAAGTCACCACGCAGTCACCACGCTCCAATAGAAAAATGTGTTTGGAAGGTGTCAATATCAACCCATGATGTACAATTTGAGTAATGTAAAAAGCAAAAGCAAAAAATAAACAAGCAAAACAAAAAGAAAAGAAAAAAGAAAAAACCAGGTGATGTGAACTGAGGGAGAGTTACAAATAATTGAAGGGGGGGTTGCGACTGTGGCTCGGTAGGTAGGGCGCCAACCTCATATACAGAGGATGGCCCCAGCCAAACTGCAACAAAACTATGGCCAGGCGTTGTGGCGGGAGCCTGTAGTCCCAGCTATTCAGGAGGCTGAGGCAAGAGAATCACCTAAGCCCAGGAGTTGGAGGTTGCTGTGAGCTGTGTGATGCCACGGCACTCTACCGAGGGCAATAATGTGAGACTCTGTCTCTACAAAAAAAATAATAATAATAATTGAAGGGATGATTTATCTCCTGTTTAAAAGTCTTAGTGCTAAGGCCCGGCGTCTGTGGCTCAAGCGGCTAAGGTGCCAACCACATACACCTGAGCTGGTGGGTTCGAATCCAGCCCCGGCCCGCCAAACAACAATGGCTGCAACCAAAAAATAGCCAGGCTTTGTGGTGGGCACTTGTAATCCCAGCTACTTGGGAGGTGGAGGCAGAATTGCTTGAGCCCAGGAGTTTGAGGTTCCTGTGAGCTGTGATACCCTGGCACTCTTCCTAGGGTGACTTTGAGGCTCTGTCTCAAAAAAAAAAAAAAAGTCTTAGTGCTAGAAGACCAAGGATGTTTCCAGCCCATACTTAGGAAGATTCTGACCTTGTATTCTCACCTTTCAGGTATTAACACTGGCCCAGTCCTGCATGACTCCACGTGTGACTCTGTGTCTCCTACATCTTTCACTCCCTGGCCATAGTTGGTAGCTGGTGGCACTCTGACCTATAGTGGGAGCCACAGCCCACCTGTGTGTATGACACTGCCATCTTGTGGAGAGATAGGGTCTGCAGCCCACCAGAGTCACAGCTTCAATGTAAGCCTTGGAGAGACCTCTATAAGGTGCCCCAAATCTCATTGCATCATTTGAAACTATCCATTCTCTTTATCAGCACCAGCCCCCCAAAGATTTTGTGATTAGCAAACAAAAGGAAATCACAAGGAGATAAATTAGGGCTGAAAGGCAGATGCCTAGTGATCTCCCATCAAAACTATCACAATACTACTCTTGTTCTATGAGAGGACTTAGCAGAACATTTCCATGACAGAGGTCTCTCTGATCTTTCCCCCAAACTACTTGAATTTCCGTATGCCTGGAGAGCTTAAAACATAAATTGCTAGAGGCTACGCACCAAGATTCAGATTCAGTGGACCGAAGTATGATTTGAAAATTTGTTTGTAATAAACTCCCAGCTGCTGCTAGGGTTGCTGGTCCTAGGACCACAGTGGACAACTGGTGCTCTGATACACTTCATTGTAATTCAAATGCTGGCATATAAAAACAAACCAGAAAAACCCCTGGTAAACTGTCTGCGTATCAAAATTCGTCTGCATATCAAAATTCAAGATAAAAGTATTTTCTCTGAAAGACTAATAATTTTCTTCATCTATATTTAAAAAAGTGGAAAAACCCACATTTCCTTGATGATGTCGTGTTAATCTGAGTAACATTCGTTGCAGCTCTTAATTTCACCTTGCTTTGCTTTGGCAAAATGAAGTAGTGCTTTTCAAATTGCCTTGTGCATATAAATCACCTTTGAGAATCTTATTAAAATAATGCATCTAGGCTCAGCACCTGTGGCTTAAGCGGCTAAGGCACCAGCCATACACCCAAGCTGGTGGGTTCGAATCCAGCCTGGGCCTGCCAAACGACGACAGCTGCAACCAAAAAATAGCCGGGCATTGTAGCAGGCACCTGTAGTCCCAGCTACTTGGGAAGCTGAGGGAAGAGAATTACATAAGCCCAGGAGTTGGAGGTTGTTGTGAGCTGTGATGCTATAGCACTCTACCCAGGGTGACATTTTGAGGCTCTGTCTCAAAAAAAAAAAAAAAAAAAAAATACTGAATCTAATTCAGCAGGCTAGGTATGAGGCCTGAGAGTCTGCATTTCTAGCAAGCAACCAGATGAAGGTTAGGAGTATATTGCAGTAGGCCCAGATTACTGCGCTCAGTTTTCAAAATGTGTCTGACACCTGTTGAAAATGAAACTTGCAAGCTGAGTGATGCCTGAGTCAAACAGAAAAGAAAGTGGGTGCGGAAGAGGAAAGCATGTGTGGGTAAGACAGGAGAATGCCAGCCACTGCTTCTGCTGTCACGCCGATGGTGAGCAGCAACTGCCCAGCCTTCGGCAGTGATTCTAAACTCTGGCTGCACAACAGGAATGTGTGTTTTGCATTTTGCACTTGATTCAACCACTTCATACTTTTTCAACTCCTACAACTTGAATCAACTCAATGAATGAATTCTCACACAGAAATACTGAAAAATAAAGTGTCAAGTAGGTGTTATGTCTGTCAAAATGTTATTACACCTAACTTGTCAATTACTCTAGGACATGCAGATCTTTAAAAGGAAAAAATTAATACAACAGTTTTTAAAAATTATATATAATCACGGAGTCAAATAACACTATCAAGAATGATTCTATTTGAGAAAATGAAAGTTATTTGAAACATATCAACAAATTGGTTAGCTGGTTAAGGTGAAAAGTATTACACTGGTTTATAATCTTTTGCTAGCACACTTAACTGGACACTAGGTATCCTATAAGAAAAACGAATAATTACATGTCCATAAACACAACTATGCTAAATCTGGGCTGTTTATATTTCTTAAATTAAAACTTTAACATATCATAATGAGCATATGTAAGCACGGCTATGAAATTAAGCAAATTTAACGACTATAAGAATTAAATTTTTAAAATATTTGCTGTTGGAAAATTTTCCATGATTTTTCCTCCTAGGTTGTTATACTAACCCTTAAAATACTATTGAAGTTGAAGGTAATTATTACATTTTATTTAACAGCAAACTATGATATTCCAAATGGAATATGTAGTCCCTTACTCAAATGGTAAATATTCTGGGTAACAGACTGCTATGACTTTACACCCCTACAGAATCACCCAACTCTTCTAGGGTGGCTTTGGATACAATCTACTAATTCAGGGCAACCTCTTCCTCACATGGTTTCTAATTATGCCTATCTTAACAACAATGGCTCTTTTAAAACAGATGGATAGTTTGAGCTTGGTTATCATTTTCCTTCCCTTAATTAGTATAAATAAAAACTTGGCTTTATTCTAGATAAACATGTAACCATGAAATCCTAATTGCTGCATAAAATATTTCCTTAGTTGGCTAAAATACAATGCTAAATTTGGCTCTTATCTGTAAGTTGAGTTTCTTTTTAATTATATTTTTATTTATTATATTTGAGGCCCTGAGTGCTCAAGGGCTGGTACTCAGTTCATTTTGCATTTCCACTGTGCACTTCCTCCCAATGTCTCTTCCTCTTGAAAATATCACTTTTGTGATTTCCATAAAGTCTTCTTCAGCCTTACTTTTTTTTTTAAAGATAGGGCGTCACTCTATTGCACCAAGCTAGCATGCCTTGGCATCAGCCTAGCTCACAGCAACTTCAAACTCATTTCAAGCGAACCGCCTGCCTCAACCTCCTGAGTAGCTAGGACTACAGGCGAACACCACAATGCCCAGCTCACTTTTTCTTTTCCGTGGAGATGGGGGTCTCATGCTTGCTCAAGCTGGTCTTGAACACTTGAGTTCAAAGGATCCTCCTGTCTCAGCTTCCCAAGTAGCTGGAACTACAGGCACACACCACACCACCAGGCTAATTTTTCTATTTTTAGTAGCGATGCCTCTTGCTCAGGCAGGTGTTGAACACCTGAGCTCAAGGGATCCTTCCAGATGGCTAGGCTTACAGGTGTGAGCCACCATGTCCAAGCCCTTTTTTTTTTTCAATTATTTCTTCCAATAATGAGGTCACAACTCTTAAAAATTAGTCTTCCTTTCATGAAAAAGGCAACCATTCCTCAACTTTTGCATACACTACAGCCTAGATCTTTACTGTTTAAGAAGGTGACACTGTACAGAAGTTAATTTTCGGGGAGCAATGAATAAATTCAAATTACTCTACAGCTTGCTATAAACACTATTTTGCTTGACATTAAGGGCAGTAAACCCACATTTCTGCCTATTAAATAGTATTAGTAATACTGTGGAAATCAGCATTTTAAAAAGACTCTCAATCACATGTGGGCAGATGAAAACAACTAATATAAAGTTGAGAATCAATCTAAGTAAAAAGAAAAAGACAGTATCCTAAGGAAAAAAGTAAAAAAAAAAAAAAAAAAAGAGAGAGCGAGAGAAAAAAATTAAAGAAATGGAAAGAAAAGACCACTTTAAGGATTATAAAAGTTATATTTATTCACGATGCTACATTTATTGCATTCCCTTAGAAAAATGGAGAACTGTTTATGTACCCAATTTGCACATATAAAACTTTATACAAATTATGTGTAGAACACAAAGGCCTCTGGTACAGCTAAAATCCTGACACTACAACTTGGGTATTCCTGCTTCAAGGTTTCCAGTTTATCAAGTCTGTCCATACAAAACAAAAACTGGAATTATAGTCAGTTTTGCTGCTGACACTTAGAAGTTATTTTAAAATATAATAAAATAAAATTTTCATTTATTCTAAAACTCAAAAATGCTATTTGGTGGGAGGGGATACATTTGTTACCAATTTCATTTAACAATAAGACAAATTCACACCTTATTTTGGCTGGGTCTTTCAAAATAAAAAAAAAATTACCTTAGCTCCTACATTATCTAAGTTGTGGTTGCTTCAGAAGGTCATTTGTCAAAATATTTACCAAACATTAAAAAAAATAATAATAATATTCCTTTTACAAAATGGTACAGTAACACCTTAAGGAACTGGAAAATACTAAATGTCTTTGGCTATACAACTAAAAGGCCATTCTTCGAAAAGAGAATAGGGCATATTCACTTCAGAGCCATCTATAAAAACAGAAAGCGTAACAGAAATATGCATAGAATTTAATTATAACTTGTCTTGCCTTCCCCCCCCATTCTACCCTCACAATAAGGAGAATGCAATTTACATAATCTTTCCAGATGAGACTCAATAGTACTACAAAGAAAATAGCCAAATTTCTGCAAAGGCAAAGTGAATTAAAACAATTATACAACTAAGTAAAGTGTGAAGAGACAACTGTTATTTGCAATTTTTTTGTGTGTAACTTGTTTGCTTTGATAAAGTCACAATCTTCACAAATGGAACTATAATAAAAAAATAAATCAAATGAAACATTTATTAATAAATGAAGCCTATTTTATTACTTCAAGTGTTAATGATAAAAAAAATTTCAGCACAGCTGTTGCATTTAAAAAAGTGAAACTACATACTATGTTTCTAGCTCAGTAAACAGATGAACCTGATGTCTTTGAATGACAT